>JAPKLX010000259.1:17841-132326 GCA_026898415.1 Leonotis leonurus | reverse complement strand
ATTTTCAATACATAAAACTATTAATAAAATAGCGGGACATTACAATTAATCTACAACTAGTGAAGAGAAAATCTCAATTTATAGATTATAATTTCTAAAAATCATACATGATTCTTAAATAATTGTTCAACAAACACAATTCTCACAATTTAGAAATTCTCAATTTAAAATCTATGGCTTGATCGCATGCCACAATACTAAATAAATTATTGAGGGCGAGTATTAATCAAATTCACGCAAATTCAAATATAATTTTTCATACTTATGAATCTATTTCTTATGAGAATTTCTATGGTTGCATTCAAACTATACGCGATCGAATTATCCATATAATTAAAATAAAATTCGAATTTCTATGAATTGCATTCCTTCAAGGATTGGTGACAGATTATATCAATATGTGACTCCAATCGGATCTTGAAGATTCAATTGATTCGCAATTGATTTGTTGTGTAGGACAACAGACTTCAACCACTCGTTTGACCCTCCAAAAAACCTCCTTTGAACTTCTGCCTAGAAATAAGAGTTGCGCATCTCTGAATTAGTTTTCTATATTCACCAATTACACCCAAATCAAAATCATGTGCATGGAGTTATGACCGTTCTACCGTAACTGCCCAGGTGTGAACAAATCCAACGAAAATGATTTCCAAAGACAAATTACCAAACTCGATTAGTTAGAGACTCGTACTGATAACGTGTTGATTCCACGAATTATCTATGCGGAACAATACAGGGAAGGGAGAAAGAAGAAGAGAATGAAACTACAGAGAAAATAGAGAGAAAGAGAAAACGGCAGTTCCCATTTTATTTCACAATTCATTCATTTTACAAGATATGGTTCCACATATATATACAACAGAATAGAGAGAAACCCTAATATATTCAATAAGTAATGTCCGCATAATAATATTATTTATAACATTCCCAAGATCACAGGAGGATCATAATACTCTGGGATATGCAGCACCACAATATTGGCTAAGAAACTGAACCTTCCAACTTTCACAATTAAATCTTCGACATTTCATTCCAGGTACATGGTCATTCAATCAGCCATGTGTAGATTGATTCTTGTATGTTTCAAGGTGTTGGTCTTAAGACAGTAGAATGCGGATAAGAGCATCAAATCGATGTTCGATCCCAAGTCACATGGAACACTCTTGAATGTCTAGCCACAAATTTCGCAATTTATGGCACAACTCCATAAGTTTTTTTTTTCTTAATCATGGCCTCGACTTTGATCACATCACAACATTCTTCGATCAACCGTATTGTTAAACGTTGAGGGAATGATGCTTGAGGTATGTATGTACGTAATGGCTCAATAGACTTTGGTTGAAGAATTATCCGGCCCCTTGGGAGGGTCTCACGGTCCTCCTCTCGATCGAGAGGCTGACCCATACCTGCTTCTAGAATGGGCAATAATGACTCTCAGGTTCCCTCTTGGTCGAGCGACTGGCTGAGATGCATCTTTGGATTCTATGATGTGAACCTTGCCGATATAAGTGTTCTCAGCTCAGAATGTATACAACTCACACACAAAAACAAAATAAATGATTAATATTTAAATACCTTTGAGATTGATCATTTAAGTACTGCAAGAAAGTATGAGAACTTGAGATGATCCAAAGAGCAACTCGCCTCAAAAATACGGGAACGATGAAAGACACCACAGATGGGATGGAAGTCCATTTTATAAGTCGACATAAATTCTTTGGAAAAACCAAAAGATATTCGAAGATAAATGCAGAGAGAAAATCTCACAATATGATTAATCAATAAGTTGAGTAAAATCTTGCAAGTCATGCCCTATAAATATGCTACAACTCAACCCTAATCCTAATTAAAATATGAAACTAATTAATATGGAATAAACCAAAAAAGGAAAACTACCATCTCAATCATATCATCGGTCAAAGTAAGAAACTATTTTAAAAGGAAATAAATCAAGAAAGGTAACTACCAACCAATAATTCTAATCAAAGTAGGAAATTAGGTAAAATGAAATAAATCAAAAGGTAATTTAACAACTATTAATGGTTAGAATTTTGAAATGAATATCATCACAAAACGTGGCCCATGCATGCCACACTAGGAAATCGAATATGCTTCTCTTTTGGCCCCTTTATATGAAATTAAAGTGATGAATCTTAGGTTGCATTATATGTCATCACCAATGGGCCTCTTAATCAACTCTTAAGTCCAAACCTTTTAAATTAATTCAAACAATCCATCATTAAACTTCTTTGCCTGAGCTCGTGTAATTGGTCCAATGTGAACTCGTACAGGATCTTGAATTGATGATTCATAGGCTCCATCATTCTCCGTTTTAGCCAGGTATTGCAGTCTCTCTTTTCTTATATCCTCATCTTCCTCATCAGCCTCATATGATGATCCCCGTCTGAAGTAGATAGTGTCGCATTGATGGTTGTGTTAGGGTTGTATACCTCAAAGAATGCATTATGATTAGACGATGTATCACACTTATTTTCAATTTCATTTTAATGAGAATAAATGTTTATATCATTAGTTTGTTATTTATTATTATTATATATTGAATTACAAACAAGTCTTAGAATTGTAGACTGTGTGATGGATTGATGATCACAGAAGGTAACACAGTCGAATTCTTTGTAGTATAAAGTCACAGTCTAGTCGGTACAGGTTGCGGTATCATTTGATGCAAGAGCTGACCTTAGCCCGCAGAATGATATCGGTATGTATAAGCTAAAACACATGTTTTGCGTATACATATTAAAAGGTTTCATAGTGAGATAAGTTCTACGTGTTGTTACTTAGAACGAGGTCTCATAAATTAGTTTATTTCTTAATCTGTGAATGACATTAGTATATGCGGTTGATTATACGCTGCTTTGATTCATCTACGCTTGCGGGTTTTTTGTAATCCAAAATAGTGATGTTTTGGGTGGTAGTGATTAACTTAGCTAGAAGTGCTCGACTGCCAGTCGTACAAAATCTCGTCTCGATTAACACGAGTTGATTAAATCCACGTGAGAAATTCAGAAAGGTTTATTGCATAAGAAACCCGACTGGTTGGAATTTATTCCGTATGTAATAATTAAGGTCTGAACCGATTCACTCACGAATAAATATATTAATTAATTGTGAGTTGTAAGCAAACTCAATTAATTAATGGATTGAGTAAGTCTTAAATGCAGGAAATAAATAATGACAAGAGGGTTACATCTGTAATTTGGATGGATTAAGATGAGTTCAGTATTTATCCTATATTGAAGTCGATAAATATTTATAATGTAATTACACTTTATTGCATTTCCATAGAGTAATTAATTTCATGTTAATTAAGTCTAAGTTGGACCAAAAGAGACTTGAAAATTAAATTTATAATGTAATTACACTTTATTGCATTTCCATAGAGTAATTAAGTCTAAGTTGGACCAAAAAATTAATTAAATTTAATTGGGCCCAAAAGAGACTTGAAAATTAATTTAATTAAGTTATGGATTTGACCAAGTCAAAATTAATTTTAAATTATTCAAATTTGAATTTGAATAATCGATGGAATTGCATAAATATAAAAGTGGAAATTTAAATTCTATTATTTGAGATCTTATCCATTCACCTTAGAAACTCTAACCTAGCCCAAAATATCTATAAAAGGGGACATGAAGTGGCCGAAAATCCCACTTCCATACACCTAGGATTTTCGGCCAGTACAGAGAGATTTACCTCTCTCAATTTATGAAAATTGTGCAGTATTCAAACGCTCCAATTTTCTTTCTTGTTCTCCTAAAATACTTGATAGAGTTCGCTCACACGATATTCAAGTAGTAGATCGGGAATAGGTTAGAAGTTTTCAATGTAGGATCGAAGGAGATCGAGTGAAGAATTCATACGGTGTGGATTGTTGTTCGTGGCTGACGATCCAAATCGTTTCTCGTCAAGCGGAGGACTTGCGTAGGAGAAGGTATAATTAATTTAATTCCACAATTATATTATCCTGTGTGTATTAAATACATAAGAATTAATTATTTATATAATTTATTAAAACTGTACGTGAATTCTGCGCATTTATGAGCCCGTAATATGGGTTCTATCAGGTTGTTTTTAGATTGGACTTAATGTTGCTTGAAAATTGTCCCAACTTATAGATAGCAGCTTGATGGTTAGCAATTTTCCAAAGTTGATTCTCAATAATTTTAATTTATTTTTTGATAGCTCCGATTGAGTTTTCCAAAGTTGTAATCTTCTAATAGGTGGCACTTTAAATGAGCTTTGGCTAACAACTAATCCTTGCAATCTGCGGAGCGCATGGTAGGAGCGAGCGACGCGGGCGCATAGCTAGAGCGGGTGTGCACGTGTCACGACCACCTCCTTCACCCTTGGTGGCAAAGTCGGGATACGCGACTATAAAACAATTAAATAAAGGATAAATAGAAACTGAAGGCTTTCAACGAAATAAAAGGATAATTTGATGACTGAGTTTCAGTACATAACAAGGAGTTTAACTCGAAATTGACACCTATGTCAAACAAAAGTCTGAATTGACACCTACGTCAACAAAAGTTTATGAAACCTCTTGCAGCGGAAAAGGATCTACGTAAATCTACGTGTATGAAGACACGTAAACTCCCAAGAGTTCGACTACGCAAAAGACTGACAAGCCCGTCATAGCACCTCCATCCATCATGTCTCAACCTGCACATTTATAAATACATGCAGGGCTGAGTACAAACGTACTCAATAGGCACATGCCGAAATCGCATACGTACATATATAATTGTCATTGCCGTAAAGAGTGAAACATAGGAATTTTATCTTTAAAAGCACCTACGTTCACTAAATCCTTTTTGTGAAACCTATAGTTCGACAGCTGTCTAAGTTCTTTAGTATTCTACCATATCTGTTTTCTACGTGTACCGTGAAGTTGGCTACCTTCTACGGACACCTGACCGGTCAACACCTTCGTCGACTCACAGTCCTTTGTGTATACTAGTTCGAGCAGGGTTGCTTACCCACTGGAACCCGAATTCGATTAAATGATAACAAGATAAGCATCGTACAAAACATAAATTATTTCGGCAATACAATACTTTAAAACATAAGTTCTCCGTAGAAAATCTTTTTGATATATCAACATAATAGCATACGAGCACACATAATTTCTTTGTAATAGAAAGCCTACTTGGTTTGCACTTGCTTTGGTCTCGAAACGCGAGGTAGATCTCTCGTAAGAACCTTTAGAAAATCTCGCAAGTTAAAATGCCCTTAGTGCATTTGAACATTTAATCGTAAGAGTATATTATTCTCGGTTCTTGTTTCGACCCGTTAATTGAGATATTGATACCTCGGATCAATATTCTCTCTAAGGTGTTGAATCCTCGATTCAATTATTCCGGTAATTATCTTTAAGTGCAATAAGTGTATTAACACTTAATGAAATAATTAATTCTCGATAATTAATTATTCAATAATATTGTAAGTTCCAATTATTTAACCCTTTAAATAACCTTAAAATATTACTTTCTTAAATAAATTCTTAATATAATTAGAGATATCAATTCTCTTAATTTAGAACCCAATTACTAAATAAATTGGATTTTCTTGATTTAATACTTAGGCTTTAATGGTCTAAATTATATGCTCTAAATATTAATACTAAATGTATATATATATTACTATCCTTTTTTCTATTATTAGTATTACTAATTGATTTAGCTAAATCTTAATTAAAATGACAAGCCCAATTTAATTAAGTCTTAACTTATTACAATGTTAAACTAGTCCCTTAAATAAATTTTAACCCATTAGCATTTAAAATTTCTTGGCCCAATAATTTACAAACTCGGCCCAGTAAGATTAATAATTTCGGCCCATTAATTCTATTCATATAGGCCCAAAAAACAACATAAATCCCAGCCCAATATTTGTCCAACCCGGCCCGTAACCCGGCCCAATAACCGGCCCATGTTCTAGAAATCTCTACCAACCCTAGACGTAAACTTGTTGGGAGAACCCTTCTCTCATTCTCCTCCTCGCCGTTCCATTCTCTGTAACACCACAAACATATTCATCTTCCCTCTCTCTCTCTCTACGTTCTCTCCCTGTCTCGCTCTCTCGACTGAACGGCGAAGAGCTCGACGGTATTTTGCTGTCGACTGGTTCATCTCCTCCTAAGGTAAAATCTTCTCATTTTTCTCTGATTTTCCCTAACTCTCTTTTTCCTAGAATCCTCAATTCTTCATCCTTCTCACTAGTCCTCTAACTCTCTCTCAGTCCCCTCTCGAATTCCCTCTACTGTATCTCACCCTCACTCTCTCTGCTGTTTACTGTAGGAAGGCGAAGCCTCCCTAGCTCAAGATTTCTCTCAGTGGGAGCTATTCGGCGCTAAGTTGCCAGTAACTCAAGGTAAACGATCTCTTCTTTATTTATTACAAGTTTTCACTTTAGTTTCGATTCTGCTTCTTTCTTGACTAGGTTTACTCTTAAAATTTTGTTTAGTGGAATTCTATGCACGCTTTCAAAGTTTTCTATTTCCATATTTGGGTTTGAAATCTTCTGTACTAACTTCTTTCTATGTTAATTTCTGAGGAGTGTTGCTGGATTCTAGGTGTGAATATGAATTGTTAGTTTTACGGCCTGGAGCAGGACTCACTGCCTTAGCTAAGTTCTCTTCCTTTACTTTCTTGCTTCCATTTTCTTTCTGTCTTTCCAATCTCATATTTCTTTCTGGTTCTCTAAGTATCTCTTTGCTAAATTTGTGGAATGGGGACAGAGCCCTATTATCCCTGGATTTTCTAAGCCTTTACAGAATTTCCTTATTTTATGAAATCGAGACATGTGTGCATGTTACTGAATGTTCAAATCACAGTTCAAGTTTCTGGTTTTTGGTTCGCATGGTGTTTTAGAAACATACTGATTTTTCTGCAAATTTCTTATGACATGTTTTATGTGTGCCTAGATTTCAGAGTTCTAATAAAAGAGTTGCTAGGTCCAAGCATATGCTTAAGATTGATTTTAATCTTTAAATCTTTCAATCTGTAATTATCTATCCTCTGTTACAGTATTATGTTTTAGCCATAGCTAGAGACCGAATATGTGGTGCTTAGATTTCCAGAAGTTAACTGAGAACTTGTTAAGTTCAAACCTGTGTTAAGAGCTATTATTGAAGTTTAAGGTTTTGGTTTAACTAAATTCTGAGCATGTTCTTTTCTATATATTCTGTATTTTTGATATGGAGATAAATTTTAGGTTCCGAAATATGAAAATATCACCATACATCTATGTTCTGGAAGTTTGTGCTTAGTTTTATAACTGATTAAATTAACAGAAACAGGTACTCATACTCAGTTTCTTGTTTCTTATTTTCTGATGAAGAAATGCTACATTTTGTTTTCTATGTTCTGATTTAGAAATGCTTATGGTTTGTTTTTCAAAACTATGAACATATATTCTAAGTTCATACTCTGGCTATTAAACTGATATTTTAAAACATATGTATATATATACTTGACTTTGGTAAGACTGCATGATGGAGTCTTATGTTCTAAAATCTGAAAACCTGCATAGTTGATATTCTGTTTTATGTAAAGAGAATGGTTCCCAAGTGTAAAGCATTGGTATCACTTATGTCTGATAAGTTTAGAGCTTGGTTATATTTTGGACTTAGAATCATTTCAACTTCTTAATGAAATCTGGATAAATTATATATATGTTTTCTGTATTCATGGATTAATTTGGAGGGCAGAATGCAGTTTATAGTTTAGACATAATAATGAGTTAAAACTCTAGAAGTTATGAACTATATGCATAGCTAGAGCTTAAATTCCTTACCTTAGACTTTAACTACTTCTTCTTGAATGAAAATGTGGCTGCTCTTGTGCTAGTGTTTCTCTTTGATTCTGCCGAGTGTATATTGGTTGTGTGTAGTAATTTCTTAGGTTAGTATCCTCTTTATAGAAGGAAATGCTTTGTTGCTATCTATCCTAATCTGTCCCATCTCTTTTGCAGGATAAGTAAGCATGGGAGGAAATCTCTTATTCACTTCATCAGTAGATTTGAGGTGTTGGGATTTGTTATTCAATCACTTCTTACTTTCCAACCATACTGCAACATGCCTTTCTTTTAGCTATACTTAGTGTAGTTGTAGACTTTTAGAAAATATCGTTCCTATGTAACAAATGTACTCACCCTTTACTACCTGTTTCTTCTATTAAATCTGCCAAAGTGCAGTTTATTGCTAGCTTGAATTTTAGTTTGTTTAATACCATGTACTGTACCCACATATATATATATATATGGTTTTGTTTCAATCTAAGTGTTCTAAATTTTTATCTTACCTTTCTTACTTGGTACATGCATTTACTTAAATATACTTGAGTGCACTCCCTTTTCCTTCTTACCACATACTCTGCAGGTCTTATACATATATATACTATGTGTGTGATCTACTTATTTCATGTACAATTTTCAGCAATATGTATATATATATCAAGCGTGTGATCATATTAATGTACATACATAGATATGATCTTTAACTACACACTTATTATTGTATGCATCCCATGCATATTACTTATAAATTCTCAAAACATAACACATATACCTACACTTAAACATTTATCCCAAGTATAAGACATATACCTTAATATTAATATTTCTCAGATATAAATCAAGAGTCTATAAATACTTGTTATATTAAACCATAATTCATTTTTAACTAGATTAAATTCTCATTAATTAACTACAACGTTCAATATATAAATAACAATCGTGTTCGAATATCGTTCACTTTGATAATTAAAAGACGGGGCATTACAGCACGAGAGCGTACGACTGCTCGCATCTCGTGCAGAAAGTTGCGCGACAGACGCATGTTTTGCGTGGATGGTTATGGCAGCGCGAGCACGTGGTAGGGTGCTCCATCCCTTGGCCAGTGCGCCCAAGTAGCGTCCAGCGCTCGACATGCACATCCAACATGCAACATGCGCAGCCAGCACACGGTAACCCTCGGCTGGATCGAGGCAGGCCCAGGTGCAATTCAAGGCACACCTCTCGACCCCTTGTGACCCACGGGCGTAGGTTGGGTTTGTCATGTGTATGGTGGCAGCGATTCAAATTTGAGAGGATATTCATGGAGATTTTATTCTCTTAGATATTAAGGAATTAGTTTCCTTGTTTTCATAAATTAGTTTCCTTATTTTAGATGATTTGCTTTTCATATCTTTTAGGATAATTAGTTGCAGATTTGTTGCATTATTTTATTGTGTTTATCTGTTTCGATTGACCTTATTTGCTATTGTTATGGATGGTCTTATTTGATCTTATCTGCCATAATATGCTATTATCTGGGAAAAACATTTTATTAGGTAAAAATTACTAAGAGATAATTTTAGTTGCATTTTATTTATTTAATTTGCTAGAATTACATATGGTCTCTGTGAGTCTGTATATTTCGTGAAGTATTTGTCTTGATTCCAAGCGGAATCACATTCATCAGCTCGCATGATAAGACTTATTATGATAGTTGTAAGACATTTTTTGGTGACAATATGACCCCTCCGTTGTGGGCTTATGAAAATCGAATCATGTCTTTGGCGTTAGTATTCATGGTTTAAATTTAGGTATGATCTAGCAACTATGCAGTACTATGCAGCCTCTAGTCTGTCTAGATTGTGAGACTAATAAAAATATTTTAAAAATGAGCTTGTAATCGCTCATACTGCGCTACTTGCCTGATTTGTTTTTAAACAAGATGTTCAATGCATGATCGTTTTATTTAAAGATTTTTCAATTATATGTGTTTGAAAATTTTTGGGTGATGGAATGTTTATTTTTTTTTCAATTCCGTAATCTTGACTTTTAAGCCACTTGCTTCGATTCTGAATAACAACAAACTTAAGGGTAAAAACTATATTGATTGGGAACAGAATTAGGACATTATCCAGACTACTAATGGCATTAAGTTCATTCTTGACGAGCAATGTCCTCCAGCTCTTGCCAATAACGCTTCTCCTGAGTCTAAGGAAGTGAAAATTTTATAGTCGATCATCTTTCTAGACTTGAGCATTCTCATATTGATACATCTTGCGCTTCTGACTAATTTCCTTATGAGAATATTTCTGAAATTGCGATCACTCCTTGGTATGCTGACATTGTGAATTACCTAGCATGCAATCTACTTAGACTCGGTCTAACCTCCCAAGAAGAGAGATGATTTCTTCATGTGTGCAGACAATATTTTTGGGAGGGCCTTACCTTTTCAAACTTGGTAAGGATAGTGTAATCTGACGTTGCATTCCAGATTCTGAGCAAGAGTAAGTGCTCCGTTTCTGCCACGAATCCCCATGTGGAGGCCATTTTGGAGGACAAAAGACGGCACACAAAGTTTTTCAAAGCGGGCTCTTTTCGCCAACTCTCTTTAAGGAGGCTCAAGCATTTTATTTGGCATGCGATAGATGCCAACGAGTTGGAGCCATAAGTCGCCGAAATGAGATGCCTCTCCAAAACATCTTGGTAGTCCAAATCTTCGATGTGTGGGGTATTGATTTCATGAGTCCATTCCCTAAATCATTTGGATACGAGTGCATTCTATTGACCGTTGATTATGTGTCCAAGTGAATTGAAGCTATCCCCACTAGGACTTGTGACGCTAATGTTGTTCTCAAGTTTGTGCAGGAAAACATATTATGTAGGTTTGGATTCCCTCGAACTATCATTAACGATGGAGGAAAATACTTTTGCAACAAACTGTTCGAAAGATTGATGAAGAAGAATGAGATCACACACAAAGTTGCCACCCCATATCACCCACAAACCACATGGCAAGCCGAAACAAGCAATAGGCAAGTGAAGGCCATATTGGGGAAAACCGTGAAAGTATCCCAGAAAGATTGGACAGTCAAGCTAAATGATGCTTTATGGGCATTTAGGACAGCTTTCAAAAGCATTCTTGGGATGAGCCTGTACCATCTTGTGTATGGGAAAGTGTGCCACTTGCCAGTCGAAGTAGAGTACAAAGCATATTGGGCAATCAAGGTAGTGACATATGACCTCGATAATGCCACCGAGAGAAGATCACTCCAAATTTCCGAGCTAGATGAGCTTAGGAACGAGGCGTATGAGAGTGCAAGGATCTACAAAGACAAAGTGAAGCAGATCCATGACCGCCGAATTGTGCACAAGGAATTAAAGCTCGGAATGAAAGTTCTACTCTTCAATTCTAGACTCTGATTATTCCCGGGAAAACTCAAATCAAGATGGAGCGGCCCGCTCGTGATCAAAGACATACTACCATCCGGGGCTATTGAACTATATAGTAACGAAAGGGAGGATTCTTGTCGCGTGAATGGACATCGGGTAACCGTACATTGAAGGCGACTCCATGCCCGAAGTTTTGGAGTCGACGCCCATCTCCGATCCCCCGTTGAATTAGTTCCATCTCGTCAAGCTAACGAAGTGAAACAAGCACTTCATGGGAGGCAACCCACACTCTCTTTTCCCCGTATTTCCATCTTTTAATTTTCATCTTCTTTGTTTCGTTAGATTTAAATTTCTCTCATTTTCTTTGTTCGTATGTATTACCGAGTTAGGAGGAAACTGGGTGAGAGACACAACGAAAAAAAAATCACATCTCGAAAAAGTCCCGACGAGAGGCCAAGTTAGTGGGCGCGACACACTCAGCACCTGCGAAGGAGAGCACGAAGAAAATTGATAAGAGGCATGGTCAGCGACCGCGGCACGCTCAACGGTCGCTAACCCAATGCCCGCGCCACACCGCGCCAGTGCCCAACGACACGCCTGCCTTGAGTCAGTGGTCGCTGACCCCTCAACGACCACTGACAATTGCCCACGTAAATTCTCCTCCAGCATTTTAACCATCCCCGAGACAACATCTCAGTGGCCGCTGACCCTTACGCGGCCGCTGAGTTACCCGGCTTCCCCAACTTAAAACTTCTTTTTTCCCCTTTTTTCTCCCACTTCTTCTACTCCTCTCCCAAACTCCTCAAACCCTAACCCTCCACCAATTTTTGTTCTTCAATTATTCTCTCCACAAGCATCATTTCACTTCAATTTGTTGGATTCACCATCAATTCCACACGCTTTTCCATCCTATCCGAACACATTTCAATTCCCACCACTAAATCATCAAAAACCTCAAACCACCCCAATTTCATACACATTTTGTCCACCAAATGTTTGCCAAAATTCTCATGGGTAGGAAAAGATCAAAAACAAGTGAAGTTGGGCAATCGAGCCACCAAGGAGGGGATGAGGACGACTTTCACCCCGTTCATGACTATATCAAGGGCTCGGGAGCACCATTCACAATCTACAACTTAAGCGAGGGCACCTTATACATACGGTACACGTCTCTTGAGATTACTGCTCCTTGCACTCTTGATTGGGAATTATTAAATACTTAGGTATTTATGCTAAAGTGAACCATTATTTGAAGAACACTGGATTAGAGAAATATGCTAAGTTAGGAGTTGAGTGTTTCAAAGAGTTAGGGCTTGAATTCCTTACCACGTTTGATGTTGCTGTTGATTTTAAGTCGTTTAAATTTTGTTATCGTGGCGTATTTCATAATGTTACTACTTCAATGATGAAATCTTTCTTTGGATTTTCCACTACGGAGTACCATCGGGTGCCCCCGGAATTTAACCCCAATTTAGCTTGGCATGAGTTGACAAGTTTTCACAATTGGGCATCGGGAGGCATGTCTAGCGGGTTCTTACGAGATCTCGAGATAGGGATATTGCACAAATTCATAACATATTTCATCTCAAGAAATGAGTAGGAGAACAAGGTCAACACGGTGGAGTGCTTCCTACTCCATTGTGCAATCCACAAGATGAAGATTTGCCCTTCCTCTTTCATCTATGAATCCATCCAATCGATTCAACGCCGGAAGTGGGCTCATGCATCCCTCCTCCACCTTGTGACCTTCGTGGCCATGCACCTCAACCTTATCCGTACAGATGGCCCCCTGAACAAAGAGCTCATCCTCACCAAGAAGATCGATATAAACGAGTTGAGAGGCGCACCATTCGCCCTTTCAAAATCTGAATTGGTGCCACAAGAGAGACGTCATTATGTGAGGCGATATATCAATGCTCCAGTCGCCTCCTGTGCATCCCATGATCAAGACGAGGCGGAAAACACTCACATGGAGGCCAATGAAGAGGCCCAATCCGAGTAGGAAGTGGAGGAAGAAGTCGACGCCGCTTGGCTAGGCTATGACACGGTGAATGAGACCGGAGGATTCGATTGGGGCGCCCAATCTCAATGGACTCTCAATCACAGTGGGGTGCCCAATCTCAATGGGGCACCCAACCTCAATGGAACTCTCAATGGGAGCGCTTCACAACCGAAGTCACCACTGGCATTCGCGAGATGCTCTCTGACATCCGCGACATCAACACTCGCCTTGACACCCAACACCAACAACTCGCCGATCACCAAGTACAATGGGAAGCCCATCAAAAGGCGGTGGAGGACCAAAACAAGCTCTTACGAGAGATGCAACAACAATGGTCTCTTGGACCTTTGGCGGACCATCCGCCCACCCTCCTCCTGACCAACAGTGAGACTTCGTCTTGCTGTTGAGGTACATTTATTGTTTTCTTTCCTTTAGTGTGAGTGTGTGATTGGCTAACCTTTGTTTTTCCCTTTATTTTCTAGTTTATTTTCTGGTTGTTCTTCTCGTTTGTCCCTCCAAATGTAGCACTTCATGGATGTATTTCTTATCCCTACTCTATAGCTCTTTACTTTATGCAATGAGAGCATAGCTCTATCTTTGTAGGGGGAGAGGGGTGTCTTTTTAAGTGCATGCATTCGTCATTTTATTTTAGTGTCTTGTTTATGCAAAATCTTGATTGTTTTAAAGCTACTTTGTCTTGATATCTTGTGGTAGAATCGAGTCGTGGCATGTGTTTGCGATATGATATAATTTGAAAGCCTTGATTAATTTGACTTGATTCGTGTTATGAAACATAGATGAACTAGGATTATACATTGTGATCAGATTCTTAATCTTAGTAGAATTATTGAGATATGATGCATGATGGTATGAATTGATTGATTTTTGACTGGCTAGTTGTTTAGTACCACTTATTGTGTATCCATGTTTTATAATGAGAATTGAACTTGTCAAGAGGTCTCTACTCCTATGGGAATCATGAGCACGGAAAACCGCGTGAGGATACATTAGGGAACCCCTAATTGTTCACACCTCATGGCAATGACCATGTAACTTGACATTGTTCTAATTGCCTTTTTGAGTTCGCTAAAATAGGAATACATAAGGATTCTACCCCGCTCTCTTAATCAAAAATTCAAATTTATAAAACAGATGGGTATGGGAAACCACACCGGGAAAATCCAAACATTCGGAGTACACACCCGGTGAACATTGTCCTTAATATTTCTCATATTTAAAAACAAAATAAAAGAGAGAGATACGCTAATAAAGTAATGAATAAAACCTCTAGCCGATTATGTGATCTCGATGATTACCGTTTGCATCATTATTTTGTGTTGTTCAAATTGATGAGTATCTAATCTAAGTGGACCACTTGCTTCTATGATCTCTATGTGATGATAGGAAGATTAATTTTGGGAATGATTTGAAGTCTTATCAAGAATGCATGTCGTGTTAGATTTTCCCTATGATATTTTAGACTAAGTTATGCTTGAGGACAAACAAGGTTTTGTGTGTGGAGGGGTTGTTTAGCCTCTTTTTGGTCGTCTAAACTCGTATATTTCTTGTTTTTATTCTCGTGGTTTTCCCATTTTGCATGATGTTTCGGGCTCGATTTACGTTTCATTTTATGTTTTAGGATCACGAGCCTAGACAAGTATTAAAGTTGGAAATGGGATGAGAAAAGATCGGAAAATGACGAGATAATGAAGATTAGAGCCAAGAGCACTAGTCAGCGGTCGCGTAGCCCTAGTAGACCGCTGACTAGGCGTGGGTGTCCCGGACCGAGCCAAGGCCAAGCCAAGCACGCGAGCCAGCACAAGCCAGGGTCAGCGGCTGACTCGGAACCAACTCAGCGAATGGTGTGCGCGTGGAGCGTGGAACGGCCATGTCAGCGATTGTTGACATGTAAGCAGCCGCTCCCTCCTTCACTAGTCAGCGGTCGCGTAGCCATAGTAGACCGCTGACTAGGTGTGGGTGTTCCGGACCGAGCTAAGGCCAAGCCAGGCGCGCGAGCCAGCACAAGCCAGGGTCAGCGGCTGACTCAGAACCAACTCAGCGAATAGTGTGCGCGTGGAGCGTGGAACGGCCATGTCAGCGATTGTTCACATGTAAGCAGTCGCTCCCTCCTTCTTGCCTATAAATAGTCGACGCGTTTCACACTTTGAAGACACCTTTTTTAGACGTTAGACCTTTTTTCTGACTCTTTGCCTTATATTTCGAGCACCTCTCGACCTATTGTTCTTGGGTCGAGACTTCTGATTTTTAGTTAGTCATTTTTTAGCTTTAGTATTCGATTCCGAAGGATAGCCGATTGCAACATTCTAGTTCGTTGTTTTTTCATTTATCATTGTGGATTCAAGTTCGTTCCAGTTTGTTGGATCAGGAGCGCCCATCAGAATTGACGTACTGGCCCCACACACCAACACTTTCTTTCCCAGCCTGCTTTGTCCTCACTGACAGGCTGACCCAGGATACTTCCCAGTAGGTCACCCATCATAGTATTGCTCCAAGCCAAGCACGCTTAACCTTGGAGTTTCTACTAAGGGGTCACCTGAAAAGATGATGCACCATGTTGGTATGAGTAGTACTAATCAATTCATTTAACCTCTCGTCAATAATGGTAGTGCAGGCCCTTTTCGACTAAGGCAGGCCGCATTCCCATAAGTTCTCTCGGGTACGATACACGGAGGACCCCCCCTCCGGGAGGTGCTAGAGTCCACTTCTCAACACAGTTTATGAATCAAGTTTGCTTCCGTTTTATATTCCGGGTTCGTTTTTATTATTGAGTTTCTTTATTTGTTTATGCTTTCGTGTTTCTATTTCGTTTATTTGTTCTACGATTTCAAATTCCGAAGTACTTTCTACGTTCTTTTTAATTTTGAATTCCAAGTTACTTTTATCCTTTTCAATTCGCAACTCGTTTCCTTAGTTAGACAATTCGTTTCTTCATTTAATTTTATTAGTTTAGGATTTACATTCTTTCGTAATTTAAATTCCTCGCCTAGTTTTAAAACCTTCGAACAATCCCTTATTTGCTTTCGTTTGAACAAAGAGTTAAATTTTTCTGCTAAGTCTTCCTTGAGAATATGACTTGGGTTGACTTATCATTGCTAGACGACCTCATTTGATTGCGAGTGACTCGAAACAATTTTAGTCGAACACATTTCAACATAACAAGTCACCTATACAGTAAAAATATTAGCAATTACATCTAATCATAATAGACATCCCTAACCTGATCAAGTACTCCAACTAAGACAGTCAAACGATAAATAATTATAAGATCACGAAGTCGCGCCTAGAATAAAAATGAGATTCTAATTTAATAATTTATATATAATATCACACATACATATACGATATATATATATATATATAAAGGAAATAAATCAAATGAGAACTAATCATTATATAGGAACTAGAAACCAATCTGGACCGTTGATCTTTATATAATATATGGTCCAGATTAATTATGCATCAAATTTATGTATAGAATGCATTAAAATTGTAATGCATTGGTTAATAAAAAAATGCATTATCATGTTATGCAATAAAATTATACATGTAATGTATCCAAATAATGTGTAACATGCATATATTTTAGTTTCTATATAAGACCTGGTTCTCACCGAATCTTACTCCTCTATATATATATATATATATATATATATATATATATAAACTCACACAACCACCGTATACATATATATGAGTTAATTATGTTTTAATAATATATATTTATATATATATATATATATATATAACACCATAGATATATATATTAACAATGCACACATATATATCATACCGTACGCACACAAACACATATTTACAAAGATCATACAAAAAAATAAGTGAATTACTTCACTGATGGAACCCTTTTTCTGAACTATAGAAAAATCTGAAAGTTATAACAGTGAGAGTAGGTGGGAGGGAAACGGTTGATCTATGTTGTGGGAGAGAAAAATAAAAGTTTGTGAAATTATATAAAAGAAGTGGGTACTAAAGGTTAGAGTTTTATCATAATAAAATAATACATAAAATATATTTACTCCTTAAAAAATGAAACAATTCTTACTAATAAATATATTTAACAAATTTATCTCACAAATTCAAACCTATAATATTAAATGAATAAATAAATAAATATAAAATCGGGTCTCTACAGAACTCTTAATCTATGATGGTTCTAAAGTCCACCATTTTGTAGTCTAAAAACTTAGCTACAATACTTTTTCGTACCCGCGTCGCTACAGTACTTCTTTTCTAATGCCTCTCACATTTCTTTAGAGGTCTTTACAACAAAATATATATTGTACAAACTATCATCTAAAGAATTTAGAATAAAGTTTTTACAAAGATAGTCTTGGTTTTGCCAATTGTCGTAGGCAGCCCGAATGGTTAAACTCTTCTCTTCGGCACACAGTGTCGGTGGATCATCCTCATCAAGGAACCCGACGAACCCTAATGTTGTCGAGTAGAACAAGATTTTATGTTACCAACATATGAAGTCAGCACCGCTGAACATTGGCAGCTTTTCGGCAGGAGGCATCATCCTTGGTGCCAAATTGACTCCCAAAAGATAGTTCGGCGTGTTGAGCTCGTGAACTCCAACACCATATCCAAAAATTGACCCACCGAAATCACTAAAGTGGAACCCACAGTGCCACTAAGATTGGACCCACCATTCAACCCCGAAAAGTTAGTACCAACTCCAAGCTCGGTAAACATAATGTTGGTGGTGGTGTCGACAACAATTGGAATCCTCGAAGACCTTCTGGCAGTGGCAGCGGCGGCAGTGGAGGTAGTGGCAGCAGCGGAGTTCGACTTGGTTAATGCAGAAGATGTCGATCTCATTTCAAGCTAGCTCCTCGATAAGGCAAGCTTAGCTCCCTCACCATAGGTCAAGCTAGCTCCATCTTCATAAGGGAGAACCAGCTCCATTTCCATAATGGAAAACTAGCTCCAAGGTCACCTTTCCAAGGCATGCATAAGGCCATTAATTAAGGTCGGCTCATGAGATTAGCTTAAAAGATCAACTTATGAGGCAAGTCAACAAGCACGCCAGCTCACGCGTGGATGGGCTTTGGCCCAACTAGTTTATCCATAAGATAACTCAACCTTATTAAATACATGATGAATGATGGTTTCATAACCAATGTGGGACAAGTATTATTCTCTATACTTCGCCCTCAATACATAACTTCATTCTTTAAGTGACTGATAGAGTGGCTATTCGTAATTCAAATTGTTATTTGGTTATTGGGTTTAGTGCCAACGGGCTTATCCATGGGCTTAGGGTTTCGTAAGGTTAATTATTACTCCCTCCATCCACTAAACATGTTCTCACTTTGACTCAACACGGGTAGTTGTTTTGACTTTATTGATAATATGTAGTGAGTGGAATTTGGATCCCACTTGATATAATATTTTAATTTGTGTTGTGTGTAGTTAGTGTTGTTTGAGTCCCAATTTATGTATTGTTTTAAATTGAATTGTGTGTAGTGAGTGTGGTGGGTCCACTTACTATAAATGAAAAGTTTAAAGTGGGAAGAAGTTTTATGGATGGACGAAAATGGCAAAATGATAAGAAGTTTCGTGGACGGAGGGAGTAGTATTTATTGATCATTGTTAAAGTCTAGGAATCAGATTTAAATTGTTATTGGTGTCGGCTTCGGCTTGGGTAGAACTTCGGATCCGAGTTTACGTTATTTAATAATTTTCTCATTCTTATCTCACGGTTCTTCCACCCCATAATACAACATCGTCTCTGATTCCATATAGCAGTTCTGTAACATTGACGTTCTTTCCTCGTGACTTCAACTCTACCAATTTGGTCCGACCATGTCGACGAATTTCGAACGCATCGAAGAGGTGGAGAGGTCTACGAGGAGTCTTCAGTCGAATGTCAGCGGCTTAGTCGAGACTGTCGAAGGGCTGGCAACGTCAGTGAGGGCACTTGAGCACACTATGGCCTCCTAAGCCAACCAATTTACCGCAATCATGGAGAAACTGGATGTCCTTTCCAACATGCCGCCGTCGGCGAGCTTCGCGCCTGGCTCCTCTTTGGCAGGCCCAGGGTCGACTGATACACCTTTCCCCCCCTGCCCACCGTTCGCTCATGCACCCCAAATGACCTGCCCATCTTTGACGGCGTCGACCCGTTGGCCTGGCTCGCTCAGGCAAAATAATATTTCTTGGTGCACCGCACTGAGACCGATCACAAGGTCCAACTCACACTCATCGCCATGTCAGGGAAGGCAATGTTTTGGGCCCAATAGGTTCTACAACAGGCTGCATCGATTTCTTGGCGCGAATTTTCCGCCACATTCATTGCACGTTTTGGCTACAGCTCTACCATCAACGCGTACGAGGCGCTGCACCTCACTCGCCAGTCCGGATCATTGGAGGATTACCTCTCCCTTTTCAAAGAACGTGTCGCTCAATTACCGTCATTGCCTTTGGAGCGATATATGGGCGTCTTCTTGGGCAAGTTATATACCCATATTCGAGATCGTCTTCCCAACTCAGAACTCACTGATGTTTTTGCGGCTATATGCACAACACGTCGGATTGATAGGTCCTCCAGACCCAATTCGGGCCCTACTCGCACTTCTCTCACGCTGAATCTCACGTTTGGGAGCACGTCGACCTTCAACCACACCTTCTCTGCTTCCGGACAGTCGTCCAACTCGGGTTCAGTTTGTTCTCAATATGCTCTAGACTCCCGTCCATCCCGCCATCTCACCCTGACACAACAAGCGGAGTATCGGGCCAAGGGTAAATGCTACCATTGTGGCGGACAGTACGAGCCTCTCCATAAATTCCCCACCACAACGTTGGTTGTCCTACTTGAAGTGGATGCCGACAACACACACGATCAGCTTCCAGGGGTCACTGGACCCGTTTACGAGGCTGAGGAGGACGCACAATAATTTGACTATTCGAATATTTCTTCTAATAAGTTCGACGTAAAATGGATTGGAGATGGCCGAGAGCTCGTAGGAAGATGTAGAAGTCATGCAAGGCCAGTTCCCTGATTTTAGCCTTGCGGACAAGGCTGTTCCGGCGAGGGTGGCGATTGATAGAGCGGCTATTCGTATTTCCAATTCGTAATTCAAATTGTTATTTATTAATTATTGTATTTGGTTATTGAGTTTAGTGCCAACAGACTTATCTGTGGTCTTATGGTTTCGTTAGGTTAATTAGTAGTATTTATAGATCTTTGTTAAAGTCTAGGAATCATATTCGAATTGTTATTGGTGTCGGCTTTGGCTTGGGCGGAACTTCGGTTCTGAGTTTACGTTATTCAATAATTTTCTCATTCTTATCTCACAATTCTTCCACCCCATAATACAACAACGTCTCTGATTCCATATAGAAGTTATGTAACATTGTTCTTTCCTAGTGACTTACTTTAAACTATTATTTATCACTCATCGGGAATCAGTTTGGAGAAAATAAATATATCACGATCATTTACTCGAAACGTAGATCGACCTTATGTCATTTAATTATCTTGAATTAAATGCCACGTCACTTAAAAATTCGGTCAAACTTCATTGACACCATATATATATAGGAGAAGATTATAATGAAAATAGATCTGCTTGTGTTAACTAAAAATAAATCTGCACCCTTCATATTTTTCATCCAATGGATATTCATTATTTAACCGAACCGAACCGAACCATGCTGACCCCTATTTATTTTACACTTTGATTGACATTCATATACATCATATATGTTTGAAGTTATTTTACCTCAATGACATTCACATATATCATATATGTTAGAAGTTAAAGTAATTTTAGTATTATGTATTTTTTTATAAAACATAACAATCTAAAATAATATATAGGAGCCAATAGCAAAACAAAGATAGTAAAAGGTACGTGCTTCAATTTTAAAAGCAAAAAACAATGGAATGAAAAAAGCAATTAATCTAACAAGAGAAGGTAATGAATAATGTTTGGAAGATATTTAGTTTCAAAACGATTTGGAAGGTATTTTTGTGAGGACAAAAATTTGTAAGATATTTTGTGTGGAAATATGTCTGACCATGAATTAGGGCAACACGGGGGCTTTTTGAGAGTGCATGGGGATAAATGCAAGATTTCTGTTACAAAATCTGGATTATTAATTTATTATCCCATTAATACTCCTGTTTTTGAATGCGATGCTCTGCGACCGGGATTCGCTTCTGATTTTGCCTCCACGTTTCGACCCTTTATAGCACCACGTCAATGTCTCTTTTTCTCCCTCCTTCCAGTCTCTATCTGCATAACTATTCCTCCCACAATCACTCCAATTCTTTGGACCCTCCCAAGTTTTCCTTTTCTTTCATTGTGCTCAGTCAGTTATGGAGGAGTCCGGGAGTGAGGAATCGGGCAAGCCAGGTAAGAGGAAGGGCAAGGCCGATAATTTGGGAGTTGCGCCGTCGAGTTGGCTGCGGGAGGGGCAGTCAGAGTTCGGTTTGGCGGCGGAGGATCCCTTGCTGGTGTACGGTTCGGAAATCATGACGATAATCCTTGGCAAGCTTGACATGCGCAGCGTGGCGGAAACTTGTTTGGTTTCTCGAGGGTGGCAGGCGGTTGCCTCCTCCGACAGAATTTGGGGTCCCAAGGTTCGTTCCATAACTCCTTTTCCCCACTTCTGCCTTTTCCATCTAGGTAGCGTGTTGGCCTTTTATGCGTCTTGTGCGTGTTTCTTCTGGATTGATTTTGCTTATTGGTTGCGGTTGAGGTTGAGGTATGTAGTCTGCAGTACATGTGTTTTTGGGTTTTGCCCTGCTTTTGTGGTGGTGTTTTGAATCGTAGTGTGCTTCCATGTTTTGTCTTTTTGCTTGAACTTAAGTTGATAATGTTTTACTCCTTTGAATGTGCTTGGAAAAGATTCTAAGTTCTCTCTCTTCCTGTTTAAAAATTGAGCTAGCTATAAGAGAAAGAGAAGTGCAATATGTGATTTGGACAGCATTATTTCATGTTATGTTGAATGCAAAAACCCTCTAAAGCAAATATTGAGCAATTAACATGTAAAATGAGAACTGTCTAGATGAAATGAATGAAATTATGATGTGATGATTTGGTTAGAACACTATCCAGATGATATTTTGATATCGGTTAGTTCTATGTGAGTATTTCATCTCACTCAAAAGAATCACTTTAAATCTATGATACTGGACAAAGATAGTCAAAATATAAGCTCGAAATGCACCTAATGAAAACACCGTATATTATCTTATATTTAACTTCAACAGAGCAGTAGCATGGGAGACCTAATATACAAGTGCTTTGTGCAATCTACAACCGGACTCTGGACCCACACTAAGGTTGGCAAATAGAATTTGGTATGGTGTACTTTTAGAATTTGATGTGAACTGTCATAGGTTATGCTGACTAATATGTAGAGTTGATTACTTATTATCTTAAGCTTGCATCTTTCGACGTTATGTGGGGAAAATGAAACTTAATTGAGTATTTGGTTCCCCTTCTCTATGTTTCCTCTTATTTACAAAATAGTGCAATTTGGAAAATCTTTTAACTGCATTACAAGGGTTTTCATCAAAGGCCAGTTGCGGCACACCCTTGTGTCTTGGTTCTTAATCCTGTTTCTGGCTCCCTTTTGTCAAATAGCACAACAGGGGTCTGAATATTTCTTTTCTTGTATTTTGCATTGCAGAATTAAATATAGCTCACCTGCATGTTGACAGGAGAAATATCCGTGTTCTGCTTTTCTGATTTGATGCCTGCACTATGAGCATGACTGACTTTCTCTGTACGAATGTCACAATTCCTATGTATGCACCTATTTCAGAATTTCTTTCTCATATTTAGATCGAGTCCGAAATCTTTATCTGCTTCTGTGAGTGGTGGAAATCTATCATCTTGGAAATCGGGTATTGCCAGCCATGGGGGACTGACTGCCAATGCAAACTGAAGAAAAGATGGTAGTAAAGAAACATGTTGTTTCCTTGAGCTCATTAATGATCCAGATTCTCACTAGAAAACCAGAGGAAATTCTTTGATGCTCTGTACGCGAAAGAGGAAACTTAAGGTTTAAAGAATTCTCTGTAAATTGTGATCAGTGCCTTTTTTTTCTTCTGAATTTTATGTTTGTTTGATGTAGTCAATCTAATTTCTTTGATTTGATGAGTCTACATGGTTTTGAATGTGTCGGGGCGTTGAAGGAACATTTTATTGTTTGTACAAATTTCTCAAACTGAACATGCTTTGCATTTTCTCTTTTGCATCAATTTCTTAACTAGTGTAATCAGTTTAAGCAATTCTTAACTTTGAACATTATGTCATGGTTGCAATATCTTCAGACAGGTTGACATGAATTTTGAAACATGTTATAGAGAAGTAGTTTTATAACATGTTATATCGAAGAATTAAGTAAAAGCTGCAGTTTAGCAGTTCTGTGGTTTCAATTTAGAATTAGTATCTCATGAATGCTGTTAGAGATGGAGTATTAGGTTACTAAAATCTTAATATATTCATCTGAGAGCCCGAGTTAAAGGATGCCTCTTATGGATTTATGATGAAAACATATATGTGGTTCTGTAGAGCTAAAAATATAACAGATTGACATTTGTATTGCCTTGCTAATTGTGGCATTGGCCTCGAACATTTAGGACTGATAATATTAATCAATTGATTTGAGAAAGGCAAATGTTCCGAAGATGCCATTACTCTCTTCTTTTTATTGAAAGTGGATTGAATTGTTGCTCACGTTGTCAGCAAGGAAATTCCCGTGTGATTTTAGTTAACATCTATTCAATTAAATGTGGGGTTTATAGAGTTTTAATTGGTCAAGTACTTGATTTGTCAGGAGAAGAAGCTAGGTTCTGCTGTACTGAGAAGATAAGGCATTTATGGTGTCAGAAGTGGTAAGAGTCTCATCCCGTTCATAGAGGTAGAGTCAATAACATAATGTTGTGTTTTGAGTATGGATTGTTCATGTGTTTTGCCTAGTAGCTTTGAAATAATAAAGTCAGGAATGACTTTAGGAGGAAAGAAGAGACACATTATGATATGTGTCAAAGAAGTAAGCATCAGTCTATTAGGTATTTAAGTCATGGTGAAAAGTTGCATTAATTAATAACCTCTTTGCCTATATGTCAAAGAGATAGTGCAGAAGGCAGAACTGGTTCTCGCAGCAATTTAAACATCTTGTGGACTTCATTGAATCTGTATTCTAGTGATTAAAGAGATCATTTACTTCCAAATCCTTAAGCTAGACATCTTCAGCTTCACTGTCAGTATCGCCAATCAGTTTTACACTAGAACAGAAAGTGGAACACCTGAAGGAGCATCAGTGTCTTGCTAGCTAGTCGGTTGTGTTGGTTTGCCTTCTTGCTTTAGCTGGTCCCTATACAGGTGTTTTATTATAAAATATCTAAATTCCTGACTTCGTCATGAAATAGTTCAGCATTGCTTTGGTAAATACAACAAGAAGGTACCTGTCATAGGCTCGAATTATTGAGCGTGTTTGAAGTCTATTGTCTCTAGAGTAGTGAAGGTGGAATGTGAGTTGGATAGACAGATGGTTGGCGTCAGTTACATCTGACATCATGAACTAATGATTGCCTTTGGGTAGAACATATCATGAGAATTTGCCAGTTCATCAGTTTCATTATGTGTTCCTGCTAGAAGTCTAAGAAGCCTTTTATCCTCTTTCTTTTCTGATATTTAAGACATGGCCGTGGCTTTTAAGTCTGGAATTAATAAGTCCCACCAACTTTTCTTCAAAGGAGCCTCTACTCTAAATAACAAAGAAGTTTGTTCTGTTCTGTCAACCCATCTATATAATATTCCCAAGACACATATATCCTACTTAGATGTTCAAAAGAAAAGCTAGATATGACTGGGATTTGACCTTTAAATAAGCCCATGGTTTGATACAAAGATGAAAGCTGGAAGTCTAGGACTTACGTGTCATGGGCATGTTAGTGTTATGTGTATCTATCTATGACTTACGTGTCATGGGCATGTTAGAAGTTTGTTCTGTTCTGTCAGGACTTCTCTTTAAGATTACCAATGGACGGAGAATGTATAGCTATCTCTTATCGTATGAGATCGTCTATGACTTGTTTAAGTCAAAAGACCACAAAAATATAGAGATGCTTGATAAATTTTGCCCTCGTTATGATTATGTCATGATGAACGGGTAGCTGGTCATAACTTCTTGGTCGTAGAGGTTTATCCAAGCGGTAATAAATTCTAAATAATCAAATTGGATAACTTAGTAATTCAACATTAGTTTTGTCCTTGAATGTGTTTACTTTTTAATTCCTGTTATTGGTTTATTCTGGGACTAGGGGTGAGAATCGGGACAGGACCAGGAGTCCTGGTTCCGATTCCGAAGTCTCGGTCCCGAAAAATGTCAAATTCTTGGTTCCGGTCCTGGTCCCGATAGGGATTTCGGGACTCTCAAGTCCCGAAATTCAAAAATTTTAAGTCTCGATCCCGGTTCCGAAAAATTAAGTCTCGATTAGTCCCGAGTCCCGAAAATTTGCAATTTCCTAGTCTTTTTTCGGGATCGGGACGGGACCAGAAAAATCCCGAGTCCTGGTCCCAAATTCTCACCCCTAGCTGGGACAACCATGATTTTTGCATGTACGTCCTTTAAAGAGAGAAATATAAATTTACTGAATATTTTCAGCTCCTTTTGCTACTCATAAGTTGCAAACAGTTGCAAGTCATATAATTTGTCTTCTGATGTTATATTATTTTTTTTTTCTATTTGTTGTTCTAAAAATATGGTTTCATGTGTAGTGGATTTGAGATTGAATTTGAAAAAGTTTGTTTTCTTCGAAAATCTATTCAAATAAGGTAACTTACAATCCAAGGCTGACAACACCTAAAACATATCAGAATCTACATTATTTCATTATTTCTTCCAATGTACAACATGATAAAAACATACCCAAATAAACGCATAAGGTTGTGTTTTATTTATTTATTTATTCCAAAATTGACCATAGATAAATTCTCCTTTTGATTGATTTGCTCTCTTACTAGCAATTACGTATATGACTTGTTAAGTGCGCACGCTTAGATCTTTTTCTATTTGTTTAGGTAGGATAAGTTTTTATATATATGTAGGTTCATATCACATTGTTAGCTAATTGCATTAGATATGTTAATAAGAACTCCAAAACATATATATGGAAACATGCTTTGATTTTGAGCTCTATAAATGATATAGAATTATTTTTATATCATAATTTTAGTTTTTCTCAATAGAAGTAGGTACGTCAATGACAATAAAGAACTGAAAGCATTAAAACTCACCCTTATTAACTTAGTAAACGCTAAAATTTAAGATGTCTAGTATGATATATAAGAGGTTGTAGATCACCATTCTTCCATTGAATATATGATAAAGTACTAATTTGGCAATCTTTTAAGTGCTTTAACAAGACATATAACTACCTCATATGCTTCGTATGTGGGAACTTATTATTTTGTTCCATTTAGCGATTTGATCTTTTGAAAATAGTTTCATTTAACTCTGTTAAATGGATGAGACCAATTACATTAATGATATTTGAGTATTTGGGAGAGTGAAGTCGTTTTTGGAGGGTTTGTAAAGAAGGCGCTTCTATAGGATTTCTAGTGGTACATGCTTTATCGGGCATATCTAGATTTGTAGCAACCTTTTTCACCACTCTTACATTTGTCCTTTGCCAGTGATGCTTACACCCTTCATTGCATTCATGATGACGGTACTAAGAGTCATTTTTTACTTGGACACTTGAATATGCAACAAATGTTTGGTCGACTTATAGTAACTTGTGCTCCTACTCTCTTTAAGCTCAATCCTACATAATGTGGAAGCTTGTAGGGATTAGTGAGGTTGTGATCCACAAAGCATGGGATGTAGCCCTGAAGATGGGGAAAAAAGATTAAATTATAACTGAAGAACTGAAGATGGGAAAGCTCACAATGATCTCTCCTCCCCTTCCAATACAACAATTTCTGGATGAAACAATTTAAAGGTTAAGATGAAAGAAAGACATTAATACCCCTGATCCCTAAAAGATATTCAATGATTCCCACTCCCTTTGTCTGGACCATATCTGCAAGTAAGCTCCGATAGTACTAGTTTTTTTTTAACAAGTGAGTAGTTAATTTAAACCATAATTTAGTGGTCCTCAATATTCTTCATTCAAACTTAACTTAATTTGCCATGAGAAAGAAGATGGCGATGGAAGCGATAAATGAACCATTTGTATCAAGATGCAAGGGATGTTTATATGACAACAAGTCAACAACCATAAAACAGTTGTAGGCGCCAAGGAAACATAACTTTTCTACATCATCTTTTATTCAACAAAATAAATAATATCCCAGTGATAGTTGTGATTTGTGAAGCATGCTGGAAAAGCAAAATGTTGTTGCTCAGTCCCACCAGCCAGAACAATGACTAGACAACTACAAGAGTTACCAGATGTCAGGACGTAGCTCCCCAGTCGCTGGAGGCATCCATTTTCCTGAGTGGTAAACGCTTTCGCCCACTTTCCAACCCGGCACGTCTTTCATGATCGCTGCCTCTTCCGCAAGATACTTCTTCCATTCTTTCACAAATCTGAAGAGCAAAGGGAAATAATTAGAAACTTACGAGCTTATGAAATTGGGAACTATGCAAGCATGGGAGTAGCAAACTGCAGAAGACACCTTTCATCCTCTTCAGCTTGAAGTATAGGCAATATTGCCCTCCGGGCAGCATATTTCTCTTCCTTTATAGCCCTATTCAGTAGAAAACTTTCTGATCAGCTTTTTTAGTTCCAGAATTCACCAAAATCAGACAAAATTATGCCATATGAATGGTGGTTCATAATATAAAATATAAGAACCAGTTATTTAGCTGGGATAACTTGTCAATTGCCATAAATTAATGGTAACTGTAGATTGATCAAGAAGAATATACTGGTAGACATAAACAATGCTAGCATATCTACTAAATCATCGTCAGTTATTCAGTTTCAAGTTCCAACTACAAACTCGAACGCTAGAAAACCAGATTAAGGGCTTCTTTGGTGCATAAGTCATGATATCTTAACTCATGTTAATTAGTCTATAATTAGGATAACTATATCTAGGTAACATGAGATGAGATATCATAACTTATGTACCAAAAAAGTCCTAAATTGTATCCAAAACTCTTCATCTAGGTTCGGGAAGGAATAAGGAGACGGGCTATGGACCATGATGCCAGAACTATTCTTCAAAAAGAAAAGAATCAAACTAGCATCTTAAAAAATAAATTAGACTGCTAGCAGCCTTGCAAACAGCCTTACTTGCCAGCCTCACATCAATAGGACCCAATAGATCATGCTGCCAGTGATTTTCCGGAACTAATACCTTCTGTGAGAGAGGGGAGTTCAGGGTAAGGAGAAAAAGGAGAGTTATAACATCCCCAGTGTACAATTATGAATACATATTTACTTCCTTCATTTCTTTAAGCCTTAAGGTCATTTATGAGAACTCTCTCTCATCAGCAATACAAAATTAACCCCCAGTCAAAACAAAGCAAAAAACCAATATATGTAGGAGGGCTTCTAATTTCAGCAGCCCTAGCAAATTATCCATAATGAGTAATGAGTATAACTGTATAAATAATGAATACTAAGAAGTTTGCATTTCCAGAGACTAGGTTAGTTATGATTTATGAATTCTTTTATTAGAAAATGTGAATTAAAAGTCTAAAATATAGATGTAAGACGAGATGTTCTAGATTCATAAAAAGGAAAGAACTTCGGCTTATCATCTTGGGATGAATATGGAATCCATTTCTAAAGCAATACAATGCTAATTCAGGAACGACAAAATTATAACACCACAAGGAAATGTGAGCCTTGTAGAAAGAATTAGCCTACTACAGTTCCAAATGGTGGAAACTGAATATATTATATAAATATTTTTTAGAAAACCAAGCGCCAAGGGGATATAGATCATATAGTAAAAGAGAAATGAAGCTTCTAGGTGCTTAGCATCACATTACTAGGTTTTTCCATGGCGTTGTATGGCGGCCACCACCACCATGGCGTGTAACCCTGTCATGACGGGTTATGTGGACATTATGTTCATAACGTGGTCAAAGCCCATTTTGACCATATTTATTAAGATAAAATTAGGGACTATCCTTATTCTTCTTTCTCCTCATTATCTCCCTCCTAAACCTCCACCCTCCACTGGCGGCACCTCTCTGACGACTTTCCGGCGACAGTAGCAGGTTTTTTTTTTTGTATTCTTTTGATTCTAATACATATAATATATTATATAGTATGTACTTATATTCATAATTTTATACTTTGTTCTTTTTTATTTTTATTTTTTTGTATATATTATTTTATAAAGAGGATGATCATGAAGTAAATGATTATGATGAAGGATTTGCATCATCGGATGAAAATAATGAGGCATCCGAAGGAGAAGAGGAAGAGAGATTTGATTCATTTGTTGAAAATGAAGATAAAGAGGTGACGGGTGTGAGCTTTGGTGTCAATTTGACGGCGCTGAGAGGTTGATTAAATACTTGAAAAGCATTATCGTTCATAGCAACGACGCCAATCTGACGGAACTCAGTCGTTATACACTCTTCACTAAGTTCCGCTAGTGGCAAGTACAAGGTCGATCCCACAGGAAATTGGTGTGCTCTCTCCTCGTCACGATTTATATATTTTTATAGGGGGCCTACCTCTGGCAGGAAAGTAACCAAAACTTAAAATAAAACAAAGGAAAAGTAAAAAGCAAAAAAGATACTTGGCTTAGGGTTCAACTTGTTACGCCTTGATCAACTCCTTGGTCATCGGTGCAAAGATTCTCGTTGCATACACGTGTCGTTGGTTAAAGGCATATGTAAGCTGGGGTTTTCCCCCTCGGCTAATCACTACGACCTATCACCTGCACAGCGCAAGGCTCCAGTTCGTCTGCGAGCAAACATATCACTAAGGCAACCTCTTTTTTTAGCTAATTGGACACTAGCGAAACTGCGCAACCATGAACACACCATCTCAGACGCCCGTCCCATGGCATTTCCATCCACACCACCACGCTGATCCCTCTGACTTGCAAGACGGAATCCACTTTGACCCTTTGAGCTTCCAATACTCAGTTGTAACCTCACCTTAGCATCTTGGCCGAATAGCACCAAGGGTTTGATCAAGTTGTATAAAAATCAGATCCAACGCTTTAGGAACACACACATGCAACTACGTTGGTCAAGTTAGACCTCACAATGATAAGTTGATTTTAGCTAAATTTGTTCAACTCAAATCAAGTATTAAAATTACCTAGACATAAATAAAAGAAACGAAAAAGAAAAGATAAATGGAAACATACTAAAATTATATGAACGGAAAATAATTCATGGCAGAACCAACCCTGACCAAGGCAAATAAATACAAAAAAAAATAAAGTGCCCGAAGCGGCTCTCCTCCACGTACTTCACGTTATGTTAGCATATATATGACTGTTGCTGCGACCAGGGCATTATATAGAAGCTAGAGTGGCTATGTGCTATGGGCTAGGTCCATGACGTTTTGAGCAACTTAGGTTTCAAAGGATTTCTTTCCTTGCATAAATATCTCAATGAGGTCCAAATCGTGCACATCCATTGTGTAAAAGAAATAAGGATTTCTTTCATTATTTTCTCACTGCTGTCAGGATCTTCCACACCTTGTCCAAGGACATAGTCAAGACGTGCGTCGTATCCACCTTGCCTTCCAACTTGCCCGAACTTTCTTTTCTTCTGCTCCAAGCTTCTCCATGTGTCATAAAGTATTTTGAACAAACGTTCTTCTCGCTGTCTTACTCAAGATCTTGACTTGTGCATCGAACTCGTCTTGGTGGCGGCTAGGGTTTGTATGGAAGATCTTCTTTCCTTATTGGGCGGATCCCTAGCATCTCCAACAGTTGACCGCATTGATTCTTTCCTTATGTAGCTTTGACAGGATAAAGGAAATATATTTTTCCTGAATTGTGCTCAGCTGTAAGAATCTGCATCCGTTCCTCCAAAGATCTCGTCAAATCTTTCATTTTCTGCTCCTCGTTCGCTAGGTACCCCATCTTGGGCACAGAGAGTCTCCAAACAGCTTGCCCAAGGTGTTGCTCAAGAAATCTCGCATTCCAGCTTTGTAATCTCAGGTCCAGATCTCGTACGGTACATTGTCTTAAGCACATATATTTCTTGCTCATGGTGTTACAACGCCTGAAATTTGCCTCTTTCACGGAATGTGGTCTGACTTGCCCAAGACTCTTCCCAACTACCTGTCTCACAAAAGTGTCCTCCCAAATACAAAAACAAAGAAAAGAAGACTCGATCTACACCTAGACAAGCTCAAAAAGAGCACGAAAAACGGGCTCGTCAAGAGGATGATTATGTTGGGATTGATGAGGAAGATTAGTAATTTAGTAGACCCACTATTATCAGCTATATTTTATATTTATATTCGAAAGTTATGTGTTATAGGGTATATGACTTATGTTATGATCATAGTTGTAAAAAACGCGCGAGGCGCGCCTCGAACCGCCTCGGCAGAAAATAGCCTCAAGGCTTAAGCCTTGACAGTGGTAAACAAGGCTTACGCCTTTCTGGGTCGAGGCGTACGCCTCGAGGCGATGCGCCTCAAGGCGGTCGAGGCTTAAGCCTCAAAAAAGAATTCGTATTTGGGCCATTAAGTCAATTTTTTGGGCTTTTCTTTCAATGAAATTAATGAAAAATTAGAAAGCCCATAAACAATTAATTATTGATCCATAAGCCCCAACCCTATTAAAATTAAAAAAAATAAAATATTAACTTAATAATATAACAAATCAAAGAAATTAGGGCTGCACTTCTTCTCCCACCCAGCGACTGCACTGCACGCTTCTTCGCCCAGCGGCACCAGCAGCGGCGCTCCAGGATCCGGCATGTTTGATTTGAACATATGATGACACTAATTTGCATGGATTTGAGATTAATATGTTTTTAATTTAATATTTGTTTGTCATTATATAATTTATTTTATTTTATTGTATTTCTGTGTTTTTTCCCCATCAAATTTGAGGATTACTCCTCGCCTCGCCGTGACAAAACGCCTCGTCTACGCCTTCGTTTTTTACAACCTTGGTTATGATTTATGAGTTTATGTGTGTGTTTGACTTGAATATGATATTTTGTGTTATTTTAGATTATTTTTTGTTGGTTAAGTTCTTAATTTTGAGCACATATATTATATTTTATATATTTTGTCAAGTGTCCCCCATAACCCGCCATACGCCACGCCATATTGGTATGGCGGATTTTTGGCAAAACACCATCCATCCGCCATCGACAACACTAGGTAATACAACATCCAAAATGTATAACATTTGGTAGCAAGTGCAAGGGAAAGTGTATGAGCATCCAGTACTAATGACTATGCATAAGATCAGAGTGAACTTATCTCATAGTAAATGTTAACAGCTAATTTTTCTCATAGCCTATGCAGGTACTTGTCCCTCTTTAATATCAGGTATTTCAGTTCAGCAACAGCTATCCACATAATTCTGTAGTTTGCATATGCATGTTTTTTGAAGAATCAGAAATAACTAAGCATTTGACAACTTAAGACGGCTTCACATATCTCTAGATTAACAACTATGTTAATAGACAAGAGTTCCATAAAACATAACACACAGTGCCAAAAAGCCAAAGACATCAGACTTTGTACAAATTAACAAGGTTATCAAAATCCAATCTGTACAGAACTAATTGACAGACATTAGTCCAGCAAAAAATACACATTTCCACTCAGCCAATACATGATCTTTTTTTATACTAAAACAAGAGACTATAATTAATCGTTGAGATACAGAAAATGACGTATATCCTCAGAAACATTACACCCTTCAAATACATAAATAAATAAAATCTCCTAAATGGCCCAACCATCACCACAACCAACTAATTTTACTTAGAAGCTGAGATCATACAGAGATAATTAAAAAAAAAGAACGTAACAAAATCACATTTGAACTCCAATTGAACATCAAACGAAGCATGAATCTTCAGACAACACCAGTAATCCATATACATTCATATTCCTACAAATATTACAGCACTCCTAACGAATCTCAACAACCAAGTCCAAAATTTAATTACAGACACTGGAATCTACCATTTTCAGCTCGCACGTCAAACTCCAAAAATCGAACTTTAATCATTCAAAAAAAAGAAATAGAAAAGAAGTAATCATACATAGAAATATTTACCTGCGGATCTTATTGCCTTTGCCGACCTGATACATGCCCCAGGAGAAGACTCCGAAAGTGGTGAGGAAAATAGCCATGGCACTAGGTCCTGAGTTAGGGATCCTTCGAGCGAACCGGACTGGAGCGAAGCCGCCGGGCGGAGGACCGTCCTGCAAAAGCGGCATGTCCTTAATGCTCGCCATTCCAGCCTTGTTCCTAATCACCGCCTCCGTCATTTTCTTCCTTGTCCAAGTTTTGTATTTCGATTTGTGAAGTAATTTCAACCCAGCTTTCTGAGAGCGATTTTGATTGCAAATGAAAAATATGGTAAGGACTAAGGAGAGAGGACTGCACCAATATTCTTCTACAGTGATGTTAGGTTCAATTTTTACGGTTTTGAATTGAAATCGCTTTGTCATTTGCTTTTTGCGACTTAATCGTGTTTCTTTAGTTCCTTTAGATTTGATTGAACATTTATTTATATTCCTTTACGAGTGTCATTTGTTTATTTTAAAATAGCAAAAAGCAATTATTTATAATTTGTAAATTTTACAACTTTTTTTCAATTATATCATTTAGCGTTTAAAGAAAATAACTCAATAATAACGAAAAGGTGATTTTAACTAAAATTAATTATATTTATAAATTGTAATAATTTTTCTTATTTATATATCTTTAATGATAAATTTAATTAAACATTAAAAACACTAATCCCCAATGTAAATAGCCGTCTTCTCCACTCCGTGCCACTCATATTCCTTTAATTTCTTCTTCTGGCATTGTTATATCTAATCGCCTCGTCCATGTCATCGATTTGCCAACATCAATGAAATGTGCATGGTTAAATTGTTTGTGTAATTCTAATGTATTTAGATGCATATAGTACAATATGTGTAATATGAATTATTGATTGTCAATATTATTTTCATATAATTTCCTTCTCTCTTCCCCTCACCCTCTTCCTCAACATGCATATAAGTTGTTTATTAAAATTTCAAAAGAATACTAAATTGCATGATCATGACTACAAACTCTTATAAAAAGTATTTACATGAACACCACTATATTGATTTGTAATTAATTACAAGATTACTGTCGATTTTGCAGTCATGCAATTTTATAACGAAAGTATTTTATTAAGAATATTATTATTATTATTATTATTATTATTACTTTCTTTATAAATATTTTTGTACTTTTAAATTTGAAAGCTGACTATTTGGGTCCGGGGAAGAGCATGTGTAGTGTGTGGATAAATACATCATATTCCAATTTTCTGCGCATCTGCTTGAACAGCAGGTCGAGATACAATGTTACTGTCTTGGAGAGGTCGGTTGTGTAAGGTAGCAAATTAACTCCTCTGATTTAGAGCGAGTGATATGTTCAAATAACTCTCGACACAGACAGAGTGATGATTTGTGCACTCGACACAGACAGAGTGATGATTTGTGCACTCAACAGCTAGGCTGTGTTTACACAGATTGTGTGCAAAAGCTAGTGAGATATGTTGGTTGCTCGTACACTTAGAAAATATTTCTTTAATTACCGAGTGTTCTTTAAGAGATTGATTCATTAATGCACAACTTGAAAATTGTGATTTGCTCGCTTGTGAAGTGATAAACACATAATAAAAAATGTGATAAAGAATATAAGGAACTCACAATATTTAATGTGGTTGGAGAAACCTCCTACGTCCACGATCGATCACAACTAGATCGATGAATCTCTTAACCTTAGATTCCTCAATTCTTTATCCTCATTGAGTACGAGCTCATTCTCGTTTATTTATACTCATTGATAAGCTTGTTAATGGGTGGGTAAAATTCGGACCGGATCCAGAACTGGTCAAAAGTCATTCATTCCAAAGTTATGGTTTTGGTTCCGTTCTAGACCCGTTCAAACCCGATCATGTCTGATCCAGACCCGACCCAACCCGACCCATTACGTACGGTTCAGATTCTAACCCGAACCGATCAATTTTTTTCTTCTTATTTTCAATTTTTTATTTTACCAATATTTGCGTAAATGTTAATGGTAATGTAGCAAATATGCTACTTATATTTGGAGATGATGGATGGTTTTATAGTTAGTTTTTTTTATCTCTCTATCTATATTTTTTGTCTTCTTATTTTTCCTATATACATAATATTGAGGGTGAGAATTTGGGATCGAGATTTAAAATTTTAAAATTATCGGGACTCCCAATCTTCCCAAATTAATTTTAAAACTATCGGGAAATTTGGTCCAAATTAATTTTAAAATTATCGGAAAATTTAACTTTCCGGTTCCAAAAATTTGTCCCGATTCTGAAAATTTCAGGACTCGGGATCCTGAATCCCATCCGACGGGATTCGAGTCGATCGGGAAAGTCCCAAGTCATGATTTTAAATTCTCTCTCCAATCTGAATATAGGCTTGCAAGTGGTTGGGTAAAACCTAAATCAGATTCGGAACCGGTCAAAATCCATGAGTATTCTCTCGACCCGAAACCATTCTTTATTTGATTAACGGTCTGGGTCCGGTTCGGATCCAGTATTTAATGGTCCGGTTCTGGTTCCTGAACCCTAACTATTTTAACGGTTACGGTCTGAATTTTACCCACCCGTTGACATCCCTACTCATTGGTTACGAGATTACACATCTTTTATTAAACTCGCTGAGTACGTGATCTGATTCGGTTTATATTCGTTTTTCCTTGCAACTTTTTGTCTGTTGAGGATGCTAGAACTATGACTTTGAGCACTCTATCCTAAAGTAAGTTCTAGCTAATTTTATCCAAAATAATGGTGATTTCTATCTCTAAAATACAACACTCAAGAAAGAATAAATATCTAATCTAGTGTTGAATGAACTTTGAAATCTTGAGAGAATACTGTAACGTTGAAGCTTTTTCTGAGCAAAGTGATGAACACCATTTTCTGAAGAAGACATGAAGTATTTATAAGCCAATTCAAAAATATAGCCATTGCATCATTTAGTGTGCATTGATAGCATATATGATGTTGGATGTTAACTGTACTTCTAGCCGTAGGAGTTTGTTCTACGTGTCATCTGACGTGACACATGACATATAGTATGCGATCCATTTTGGTAAATCGTTAGCTTCCTCCAATCTGTTTGAGAACAACTCACTGGACACACAGACCAAGTCATATGTTGATTTGTGTTTTGAGCCGACTCCTGATGATCTGCTCTTTTGGCATGTCATCTGCTCCTATATATCCAAGAACATGTCATCTAGTCACCTTGATCTGTCCACCTCTCGGTCTGTCATGTTGGTTTGCTTGTTACATCGATCTGTTATTACACTTTTGGTCAACATGCTACAAACAATAAAGTCAATCTCTACTAACTAGGTTGTTATACTTAACATGTCATTACATTGCAGCTGACCTACTATTAGCAACACAAATGATCTCTTATGAACATGATCTGATCTTACTCGATTTGTCCTTACACTTAGATCAAACTGTTAAGTTTAACACTAATTAAATCAGAACATGAATCACAGATCGATCTCATATAGTCATATGGACCAGATCATTAACTTAATTTGTTCCTTAACACTATAGTTTCCAATTATGGTTTCATATCATTAAAATACATAAATAATAATTTCTGCAATTATCAAAAAGGTTCTCAACAATTATTTTAGGTATTGTCCCAAAAAGTTTGATATATCAATTTAGTCTATCTTTATAAAAAAAATATTTTTTTTAATTGCCCTAATATAATAATTATAATTTACTTATTTTTGTTTAAATAAATACTTATAATTTATTTATTTTCAAAGAGAAAAAGCTAGATTTGTACATTTATTACACAAAATAAAGCATGCCAACTAGTTTTCAGTCCAATACTAAAATGAACCGGGATTCATTTCAAAGTTAAGTCTAATAATTTTAATATCTTAGTTCTATTGCTTTGATAAGTATTATTATATGTCAGTATGTTATCACCTATTGAAATTTAAGTCTCTCAAAGTTTAGCATACGGTCCTAGACTAGTTCGCATCAAGACTAGTTAGATACTATTCTCACTAAGTCACTTGTCAAGTAAGATAAGAAGACTAGAGATTTTGAGCGAGTGTAGAGATCTTGTATTCGTTGAATTCTTGAATTATTAGAAATAGATGGTCAAATGCCTATTTATATAAGTGAGAAGACTTCTGTGTCATTCTCATGTTCTACATCATCCTATCTCCGTCTACAGTTCCGCAAGAGTATACTTCTATTTATTTATGATATAGTTCATCCGCAACTGTTGATAGCCGTTAGACAAGCTTTAAAGAATGATATCATTTTGAAAGCCATCGTTAATTTGACCACCCAAAATCTTCAAGTAACCCATCATCTTGAATCGATGATCCTTCAGTCATGGAAAATATTTATCACGTTCTGAATGCCCATTTGCTTAGCCACTCGATTTTGTGTACCAAACCTTTCATTAAGGTTGAGCATTATCTCAGCGGCTGTACCAAATGTTTCACTAACGTCACAATACATTTGACATAGAAGCCATAATATAACACCACACCATCTGATTACCTTTTAAGCCTCTCCGAATATGCTTATTTTGTTGCATTATATACGTTATTTGTGGAAAATGGAGGATATTCTTAGGTAGTGTTTACTTTGAGTGATAAGTTAGATTGATAAAATGTGAGATTGATTATTTGAAGGATATGATAGCTAAATTAGTTTAAAATTGAGTAATCCATCATTTATACTTCAAAGTAAACACTATATTAACTTCGATTATTTTTATTAATCAATTATATCATGCAAAGTAAACACCACCCTAGTCAAAAACAAACTTAATGCCCATGGCAATCAAGACAATAATTTCATTTAACAATCAATATAATTATAACTCTCGAGTTTGTTTTCTTTTAAGATTGAAGCAAGTGGGTGGAAAGACGTATATATGGAGCTTAGAATAAAACATCCATTTGTCATGTAACATACTCAATTTTTATAATCAGAAAATCTTTAAATAACACGATTAAAGTATTGAAACAAACATTCATTACTAGAAATATTAAAAAAATAAACCAAGCAAGCCACACAGTCAATTACTAACTCATTTTAAAACAATTTTACTGGTCATATAATTTAAACATATCAGAGATTGTGACGATGCAACATGACTGATAAACCATACCAAACAACAGATAGGTCACATTGCATCAAATAACGTCTTACAACTATTCTACAAAATCAAGTCCCGTGAAGTGGTAAATGTGAATCCGCTCGAAATCAAAACAAATACTTCATGGTAAGATTGATTTATGAAGATCATATGTAATTATCATATCTAAATTAAAAAATACAATTAAAATTATCTCTTAGTCATTTTTATTTATGAAAAAAGTTCTTTCGGATAATTATCATATACGTAGACCTAAGTTGTCATATTGAATCCTTGAGAACCATCACAATTACGGCCGACCTATATTCTATTATTATCATATAATAATAAAAATAATATCCACCAAGATATAACATATAATGTCAACTGTAATATATAAAGACAACACATATAAGCTCCTTATATGACCCTAATTATCCCTAAAATCATGAAGTTGAAATAAATATATTGAAAACCAACTTATATTTTCTAATCATACCATAAAAAAATTATCATGCTAAATACTAAAAAATCAAAGGAATAATGAAATTAGAAAAAAATATAAATATTTAATTAAAATACCATATCTTACTGTATTTAAAAAAAAAATTACTGATGTATTGACTAATTAATTAAAATAATAATTCATTCATCCTACTAAAGTTAATATATACTATTAACCAAAAAATATTACTCCCTCCGTCCTCCAAAGATCTTCTCACTCTTTTATTTTGGGCCGTCCTCCATCTTTCTTCTCACTTTATTTCTATTTTTGGAAACCTTCTATTTTACCCACTCATACTACTTTATTTCATCTTATTTAATGTGGATCTCATTATCCACTCACAATATCTTACATATCATACTACTTTTTGTGGGACCCATTCTCCACTAACATCACTTTACTATCACTTTACACTTTAATAACCAAAGTCAACACATGTTATTAAAACTCGTGCTGGGTCAAAGTGGGAAGATCTTTGGGGAACGGAGGGAGTAATATATTTGGTTAAAATATGTAAATTTTGGTGGAACGAAAGTAATACACATTTAAAATAGAAAGTTTGAAACGTGACTATATTTTTAAAAATAATTTTTATTTCAAAATTTAGTAAAAATGTAATTATTAAAATTTAATTTTAATATATTAATAAATAAGATTGACTACAAGCTGCATAATCTACAAACAATTCAAAAAAGATAAAAAAATGCCACTTTCATATATTAATTCTTTTAATATTGTCATTTTTTTTATTAAAAAAAAATGCCACTTTCAAAATACGACTTTCTTTGAAAAAAAACTTTAATTTCAGTCTAGAATACTAATTCCTACTTCATATCATTAATTTGAATCACTTTTCTAAAAAGTAAAAATATTTATATTAAAATACTACCATAATTTTATTTTATTTTTTTTAACACAGCAATTTACTTCTTTTAATTTACACTTGTCTCCACTGAGAACGATTTCATGAAAATGAAGATGTAATTAATAAATTAGAAAAAGAGAGAGAAGTTAGAAAGACGAAGGAAGCTTAAACCCTTTTAATGAGAGGAGCCGGCGCATAAACCCTAGAAGCTGCAATATTCTTATATCTTCTAGACCCTTCTCTTCTCATTTAAATCACACAGCTCTTGCTACCTCCCTCTACTCTCTTTCTTCCTTTAACCATTCTGCACGCACCAAACCATTTAACTCTTAACATTTCATTTTTGTTTACGCGTTAAAGATGTATCGTTTCGCAGCAAATCTCGCCTCCAAAGCTAGGTAAATGAACCAATCAACTCCATCACTACATTTGCTTCATTTTTGTTTTTGCTATATCGTGTTTTAATTATTGAACCCATTGTGCAGGGTTGCGAGGAACGCTACCCAGCAGGTACAAAGAGCTTTTTTCATTATTTATTTATGATACAATAAAATATGGCTTTGTGTTGGGGTGATGATTTACTTCATGTATGACTGATTTTATTTTGGTTGGTTGGATGCAGATTGGTAGTAGATCGGGTTGGAGTAGAAATTATGCTGCTAAAGATATTAGGTTTGGAGTGGAGGCTAGGGCTTTGATGCTCAAGGGTGTTGAAGAACTTGCCGATGCTGTTAAAGTCACAATGGGTCCTAAGGTGAATTGAATAACGAAGTTTTATGTTTTCTTCTTTCAAGTAATTCGACGAGCCTGTTGAAATGAGACGAATTATTTGTTTTTGCAAATCTCATGCTGTCTATTTTGTTTACAATGTGTTGTTTTATATAAGTTGCACTGTTGCAGGCTTTATGTTGCTATTTATTTCTATTTGCGTTTTTTTTTTCCTGCAAATTATCACTTGATATTTTCCTTTTTAAGCTTAATTTCGTCGGATTGTGTGGTGTAGGGACGGAATGTTGTGATCGAACAAAGCTGGGGTGCACCAAAGGTGACAAAGGATGGTGTTACTGTCGCTAAGAGCATTGAATTTAAGGACAAAGTTAAGAACGTTGGCGCGAGTCTTGTTAAACAGGTGGCGAATGCTACTAATGATGTTGCTGGTGATGGTAAGCGCACAAGCTTTTGAGATTTATTTGTTCTTTTGCTTTCATTTCATTGTTTTCTCGTGTCATGATCATCATAATTTTTAATTTAAAACTATGTATTGTGTAATTCTTCAGGTACAACTTGTGCTACTGTCCTTACTCGAGCCATATTCACTGAAGGCTGCAAGTCTGTGGCAGCTGGAATGAACGCCATGGATCTTAGACGTGGCATTACCATGGCAGTTGATGCTGTTGTGACGAACTTGAAAAGCAGAGCAAGGATGATTAGCACATCTGAGGAGATTGCTCAGGTTATTCTCCTTGCTAACCTTTTCTAGATTAGTTTCCACAGTGAGTAATTTATACAGTTGATTTAGTAATGAGATATGTAATAGGCGATGGTAAGTGGGGAACTTTTGTTGTGTTAGAAACCCATTTTGCGTGTGATCACTGCTATTTTTGCTAGTAAGATTTACAGTTTTGTTCCATATTTTGCAGGTTGGAACTATATCTGCTAATGGGGAAAGGGAAATTGGTGAGCTGATAGCTAAGGCTATGGAAAAAGTTGGAAAGGAGGGTGTGATCACAATTCAAGTATGTGCTCTTTTCTTAATTATTATTATTACATTGTGGTCTGTAGAATCAATTAACTACTTAATTGGCCCTTGCTTGTAATTGTTGTGATGTTCTAGATTACTGTACATACATCTAATCACTAATTACACGTGTCTTTTATATTGGCCAATGTATATAATTTTTACCTTTTGCTACCTATGATCATCTTTGATGTGTGGGCTGCTTTTCTACTTGATTACTTTCCGCGCATTGTTATACTAGTACTTTATTGAACGAATGTGGTGTTTATTTGGTGTTGTAGGATGGAAAGACATTGTTCAACGAGTTGGAAGTTGTTGAGGGGATGAAGTTGGACAGAGGTTATATCTCCCCATACTTCATTACAAATCAGAAGACCCAGAAATGTGTGAGTGTCGAATGATGTTTGCAAGGGATTTCCTTGTTCCATCTTATGTAATGGACCGGTTCTTCAACTGTTGTTTCTTGCTATTGATAGGAATTGGATGATCCCCTAATCCTTATTCATGAGAAGAAAATATCCAGCATAAATGCCATTGTTAAAGTCCTAGAATTGGCTTTAAAGGTTAATTTTTCATTCTGGCCCCAACCTTCAAAATTGTTCTAATGACCTTTATTGTTATTTTGCTAATACATTTGTGTTCATGTCTTTCCAGAGGCAAAGGCCGCTTCTGATAGTTGCGGAGGATGTGGAAAGTGATGCACTTGCCACCCTTATCCTTAATAAGCTTCGTGCTGGAATCAAGGTTTGTGCCATAAAAGCTCCCGGATTTGGTGAGAACAGGAAATCAGGATTGCAGGATCTTGCTGTTTTAACTGGGGGACAGGTATGTCTGTGTTGTGATCTTCGATTTCCCAGTTACGGATCACTATATTTTAATGTTGCATATTTGTATTTTAATATATTCTCATAGGTCATAACAGAGGAGCTCGGAATGAACTTGGATGATGTCGAGCTTGATATGCTGGGTTCATGCAAGAAGGTTAGTTTTAAGCCTGCTTGATTTATCATCAGCAAATGGAATTACAGTTTATAGTAACCTAAAGAATAACGTGCTTGCTCCCAGGTCACTATATCTAAGGATGATACTGTTATCCTTGATGGATCTGGCGAGAAGAAATCCATCGAAGAAAGATGTGAGCAGGTCTGTGCTAATTTCAATAACAATGCTTTTTTGATATTCTGTTTAACTGAATATTCATATCTACTGGTTCCTGCATTTACCCTGCTTTTGTTACCATAATACCAGATTAGATCAGCAGTTGAAATGAGCACATCTGATTACGACAAGGAGAAGTTGCAAGAAAGGCTTGCCAAGTTATCTGGTGGTGTAGCTGTGCTCAAGGTCGTCTTTTGGCTCTAGTTGAATTTTGTACACTTTCATGAACATGTTAGTTAAACGGGGCAAACACGACTAATACAAAGTCATTTTCTGTTTCAGATTGGGGGAGCCAGTGAGGCAGAGGTCAATGAGAAGAAAGATAGAGTCACAGACGCTCTCAATGCCACGAAAGCAGCTGTAGAAGAAGGGATTGTGCCCGGTAAGCATTTTTGGTTCATGTCCTGGCAATTTTTAATAAATATTCAATGAAACAAGCTGCTGAAATGATTAGTCCTCGTATTGTAGGTGGAGGTGTTGCTCTCCTCTATGCAGCGAAAGAATTGGACAAACTGCCTACATCCAACTTCGATCAGAAGATTGGTGTCCAAATTATTCAAAATGCATTGAAGGTCTGATAATAATATGATGCATTACACCTACATTTAGTAATATAAATATATATCCCGATGTCGTGTGCTGATGCAGTAGTGTTTGTAAATGCAGATGCCGGTTTTCACAATTGCAGCAAATGCTGGTGTGGAGGGTGCTGTTGTCGTTGGCAAATTGTTGGAATCAGAAAACCCTGATCTTGGATACGATGCAGCTAAAGGTACTTCGTGTGAAAGTGGATTATTTTTTTGGTTTTTCGAATGGTCTGGTTTTATGTATGCATTGAAGTTAATATGTCAAAACTTTTGCAACAGGTGATTATGTGGATATGGTTAAGGCTGGAATCATAGATCCATTGAAGGTCATCAGAACTGCGCTTGTTGATGCTGCTAGGTAATGTTGGCGCTTGTGGAATCATAGATCCCTTACTCCCTCTCTCTCTATGGGTAAAACCTGTTGGCTGTTGTGATGAAATTTGGTGTGCTTGCAGCGTGTCTTCGTTGATGACAACTACAGAGGCGATCGTGGTGGAGCAACCTTCAGATGATAAGGCTGGCCCACCTATGGGCGGTGGAGGCATGGGAGGCATGGGTGGCATGGACTACTGAGGTGTATGCTGACAAATTGTTGAACAGAAGGAAAAACCGTAAAATAAAAGAGTGATATTTTCAATGCGGGATTTTTTAAGGTTTAAGGTCGTAATGATTTGTAGTCATAGGGAGAGTTGTTTTCTTTTTTTCCTTTCGGAAGTTGGTGTTGGTTTAGTAATTGTAGGGTTAAACTCTGTAATCTATTTGGTATTTTCTCCAGTAAGTATTCGACTCTCCGCCACTTTCATCTTCTTATTTTTCAACTCTCAATAAATCATTCTATACTGCTTATCTTTGAAGTCTGATTATTATTGACGTTGATACTGTAAAATCATTAAGGTATTACTAGAAATAGTAAAAAAGAAAAAAAATAGTATTTGTAGTATTAATTGGGCCCAAATATGAAGAAGCCCAAACAATACTAATAGGCCCACTAACTTGAGTTGTCTCTCAAAACTAAAGTATTTAAGTTGGCAAAAAAGGGGGCAGCGGCTTGGAGTAGTAAAAAAAACTATGCAGAAGCATAAAAGCTTGCTGCTGCCGATGGATAGGAGCAAGAGAGAAAGAGAGATTAGAGTGTTGTGAGGGGAGTGATTGTACAGGTGTACTCCATTGACGAGCTTGCGGTTTGTGCAAGACGTCGGGTTACTCGTTAAAGTGGAAATCTTGTGACTCTCGTGGATGTAGGCATTGCCGAACCACGTAAATCGCTTGTGCTCATCTTTATTATTTTATTTACTTGTTTTGGCCATTTACTTGTTGCTTGGTGTTGAGATCTAGGTTTAGATATCAATTGTTGCATATTTCTTTTCGGTGTTTTGCTTCCGCGTGCTAATAGGTAGTACCAATATGTGTTCTTTTACCTAATAATTGGTATCAGAGCTCTATATTAAATTTGGGCGGTTAAGCTTGGATTTAAAGTGGTTAGGGCTTGGTGTCTTGTGGGTGCACACAAGGTGTTTGCTAAAATTCCTAAGAGAGATTTTGCTAGTGAAACAAGGGGAAAATGGCCTCTACCGTTAAAGTGGGTAAATATGAGATATGAAAGTTCAATGAGAAGAATGATTTTTCCTATTGGAGGATGCAAATGAAAAATTTGCGTATCTCACAAAAGCTACATAAAGCTTTGGTGGGTATAGAGAAGAAGCCTGCGGATATGTCGGATGAGGATTGGGAGGAGTTAGATCTTGAAGCACGGACGTCTATCATCCTATGCCTTGAAAGGGATGTTGCTTTCTTGGTTGATGGTGAGGAAATAGCGGCGAAAGTGTGGTCGAAGTTAGAGGCAAACTTCATGACGAACTCTCTAACTAACAGGATCTACTTGAAGTCCAAATTGCACACCTGCAAGATGGAGGAAGATACATCAATTCGGGAGCATATTAACATATTTGATAGGTGCATATCAGATCTGAAAGACATAGATGTGAAGGTCGAAGATGAGGATCAAGCTCTTCTACTACTTCTCTCATTACCAAGGTCTTATGAGAATCTTGTTCAAATATTGATGCTTGTCGGTGACAATCTAACGATGGATGAGACGAGGACATCACTCCTCTCTGACGAACTTCGGAAGATTGCAACTAGCGGCATGGCTAGTGGTAACAACGAGCAAGCACAATGATTGTTTACAAGGGGTAGAGGAAATGAACGAGGAAAAGACAAGGGAGGAAAGTCTAGATCCAAATCTAGACCTCTTGCTGAGAGGCCGTGTTTCAAATGCGGGGAGCTCGGACACTTTAAAGCAAACTGTCCGAACAAGAAAGCAACTTGGAAGAAGAACAAAGGTGACAATAACAACAACAATGAGAAGGTTCAAGGGAAGCAAGAGGCGAGTTTTGCCTCAGAAGAAGGGAACGAAAATGATGATTGCTATTCTGTCACGTATGAAGATGAAATCTCCGGTAAGTGGATTCTTGATTCTGGTTGCTCTTACCATATGTGTCCAAATAGGAAGTGGTTTACTACCTATAGAAACATTGATAGTGGAACCGTGTTGATGGGTAATAACCATTCTTGTAAAACGGTGGGGCTTGGTTCAATTCGAATCAGAATGCATGATGGTGTGATTCAAACTTTGATGGATGTGCGACATGTTCCTGAATTGCGAAAGATCCTTATCTCAGTTGGTGCCTTAGACTCCGGTGGATGTAAAATTGTTACATGGAATGGAGTAAAGAAGGTTGTTCGAGGTTCTTTAGTTGTGATGAAAGGTATCCGTCAAGGAAACATCTATGTTCTTTCGGGAACAACTGTGACGGGAAGTGCGGCGATTGGAACAAGTAGAAGTGGCGACGACCCATCTGAGCACACTCGATTATGGAATAGGCGGCTTGGGCATATGTCAGAGAACGGTTTAGATCTGCTCGGAAAAGAAGGCTTGCTAAAGAATTTGAAAAAGTCTTGCATGGATTTTTGCGAGCATTGTGTGTACGGTAAAGCACATCGGGTTCAATTCAAGGCTAGCACACACAGAAGCAGAGGCATTCTTGACTACGTGCACACAGATGTTTGGGGTCCAGCTGCAGTCACTTCGAAAGGAGGTTCCAGGTACTTCATAACCTTTGTTGATGATCATTCTAGATATGCTTTGATTTATTTCTTGAAGCATAAGAATGGGGTATTTGACACGTTCAAGAACTGGAAAGCAATGGTTGAGAACAGAACGGGCAAGAAATTGAAGACATTGCGATCTGATAACGGTACAGAGTATACAGATGGTGAATTCAAGAAGATCTGTGATCGAGAGGGAATTGCTAGACATTGGACGGTCAGGAAAACACCACAGCAAAATGGAGTCGCGGAAAGGCTGAACCGCACATTGCGAGAGCGAGCAATGTGTATGCAATCATATGCTGGATTGGGCAAAGAGTGGTGGGCAGAGTCGATTGCTACAGCTTGCTACGTTATCAATCGATCTCCTCACGCTACACTAGATGGAGACATACCTTATAGGTTATGGTCAGGAGAACATGCAGATTATGAGAGACTCAGAATCTTCGGTTGCATAGCCTATTATCATGTCAACGAGGGAAAGCTTGACGCAAGAGCCAAGAAGGCAATATTTTTGGGTTACTCAACAGGTGTAAAAGGCTATCGCCTTTGGTGTTTAGAAGATTCAAAGTTTATAATCAGCAGAGATGTTATATTTGATGAGAACTCCATGGTAGCTTCTCCACAAGCTACGGTGCCCAGTGGTGGTGAGATTTCTAAATCTCAAGTTGTAGAGATAGAACCCAAGGATCAACCGGGTTCTAGTCGGACTCAAGAGGAAAATCATGGAGACACTCAAGATGAGAGTGATGATGAGCTTGAGCAAGGAGAGGTTCAACAAGAGAATGCACAAGTCTTGCAACAACAACAACTCGCGGATAATTTGGCTTCCTCTAGGCCAAAGCGAACATACAAGCAAGTCCATAAGTTTGGATCTGATGAGCCTCTAAGGCATTTTAGGCAGGTTAATTTGGTTGAATATGCACTCTCGGTGGAGGAGAACGAGCCAGTCTCCTACAAAGAAGCTATTCAAGACAATAATAGCGAGAGTTGGTTGGGTGCAATGGAAGAAGAGATGAAGTCTCTTCGGAAGAACCAAACATGGGAGGTCGTCCCATTGCCCAAAGAAAAGAAGGTTATCGGTTACAAGTGGCTGTATAAAAAGAAAGATGATTCATCCGAGAAAGGTGGTACAAGGTACAAGGCGAGGCTAGTGGCAAAGGGATTTGCACAAAGAAAGGGAGTTGACTACAATGAGATATTCTCTCCTGTAGTGAAACATACTTCCATTCGGGTGCTATTGAGTATTGTTGCTCATGTAGATCTTGAGCTGGAACAACTCGATGTGAAGACAGCCTTCTTGCACGGGATCCTGAAGGATGAAATCTACATGCATCAACTTGAGGACAAGGTTGAGGGTAAGGAAGGACAAGTTTGTCGCTTGAAGAAATCCTTATATGGATTAAAGCAGTCTCCACGTGAGTGGAACAAACGATTTAATTCCTTCATGATAAAGCATGGATTCTCAAGAAGTGAATATGACTGTTGTGTTTATATTCGGAAACTTCGTGGTGGTGGCTATATTTATCTTCTTTTGTATGTGGATGACATACTTATTGCTTCCAAGAGCAAGGTGGAGATAAATATGTTGAAGTCTGAACTAGGTAAAGAGTTCGAGATGAAGGATTTGAGCGATGCTAAGAAAATCTTGGCATGGAGATTAGAAGAGAGAGGGCGAACTGTAAATTGTTCTTGAGCCAGAAGAGCTACATTGAGCGGATTGTTAAAAGGTTCGGGATGCAAGATGCTAAACTAGTGGTAACTCCATTGGCTCCACACTTCAGGCTCTATGGTAAACAATCTCCTACTGCAAGAGAAGAGAAGGCACGGATGGCGCATATACCATATGCTAATGCTGTTGGCAGTTTGATGTATGCAATGGTGTGCACACGCCCAGACATTTCACAAGCAGTAAGTGTAGTCAGTAGATTCATGGCAAATCCAGGAAAGACACATTGGGATGCAGTGAAATGGATTCTTCGGTACTTGAAGGGTACTAGTGAGATTGGTTTACGCTTTGGTGGAGATACATGTTGTGTTAGTGGATTTGTTGACTCTGATTATGCAAGTGATCTACTACTGGGTATGTGTTCAGTATACACGGTGCTCCAGTTAGTTGGCGATCAATGCTACAAGCAATAGTTGCTCTTTCAACCACAGAGGCCGAGTACATGACAATGGCAGAGGGTGTGAAGGAAGCGTTGTGGTTGTGGGGTCTTCTAGACGATTTGGGGATTGAGCAAGATGGTGTGAACTTGTGGAGTGATAGTCAAAGTGCGATTCATTTGGCTAAGAATCAAGTTCATCATGCTCGTACCAAGCATATCGATGTCAGATATCATTTTGTGCGAGATGTTATAGAGGAAGGTGATATTTCTCTTATGAAAGTACACACAAATGATAATCCGACTGACATGTTGACTAAGGTGGTGACAGGGAGCAAGTTCGAACATTGCTTGAAATTGCTCAATATTTGTCCGTGTTGATTGCCCATGTGGGCATGGCCCTACGGGGGGTGTTGGGGTGAGGTGGAGTCTTTCCCCGGTGATCGAACTACATGAGCTTGATCCCTGGAGTGGGTATGTAGGCAACCATGGTGAAATGGTTCAGCTCGTGCGAGTATGTGATGCTCGTGTTCGTCCAACATTTGAGATTTCATCAAATGATGTACGAGGTGGAGAATTGTAGTATTAATTGGGCCCAAATATGAAAAAGCCCAAACAATACTAATAGGCCCACTAACTTGAATTGTCTCTCAAAACTAAAGTATTTAGGTTGGCAAAAAAGGGGGCAGCGGCTGGGAGTAGTAAAAAAAAACTATACAGAAGCATAAAAGCTTTGAGTGCTACTGCCAACGGATAAGAGCAAGAGAGAAAGAGAGATTAGAGTGTTGTGAGAGGTTGGGAAACAAGAGAGGTAGTGAGGGAGTGATTGTACAAGAAAGGGGATTTCCTTTCTTGGGTTAAATCGGTGTACTCCATTGACGAGCTTGCATTTTGTGCAAGACGTCGAGTTACTCGATAAAGTGGAAATCACTTGTGCTCATTTTTATTGCTTTATTTACTTGTTTTGGCCATTTACTTGTTGCTTGGTGTTGAGATTTAGGTTTAGATATCAATTGTTGCATATTTCTCTTCGGTGTTTTGCTTCCGCGTGCTAATAGGTAGTACCAATATGTGTTCTTTTACCTAACAGTATTTCACCAATTGGTGTAGGCAAATTCAATGTTCCTCGCAATAACATCGAAAATGAAATTGAACTTTATTAGACAAATTGTAAAAAGAAAATAAAACCTAATAGGAATTGTACTTTAAGAAAGAGGGAAAATGGGTCAGACCATTTTGGTCAGAGATAGAATTGTTCCATTAACAACAATGGTGATCTTGGGTAGTTAGTAGTAGAGTCTTCCGTTATCTTGTTTTCCGACGCCTTTGGCTACCAACACAATCTGAGCAATACCATTTTCCTTTCGGCTGTTCTTTGAGGCCCACACAGCCATAGTGGAACCATTCTACCTTGCACTGCATACAAAAGCATCAATCTTTGTCATCTCAAGTCAATCTCAAGTCAGGTAAGATGCCGACCAAAAAGAAGCCGGGGGAGATGTTTACTTACATCGGGATTGTCACATGCAACCATTTCCCCATAGCTGACTTGGTTGCAGAAGCAATACGTAGGCTCATTGGGATCAACTGGCAGATCTAATTCCATGCTTGTATTTGCTGCAGCTGTGCCACCAGTCCCAGAGGCTGAGGCAGCGGCATTTGCCGTTGCAAGGCGTGTCCTGCATAAAAGGTGATATTTACTCAATGCAAACTCATCTCTTCCGTTACTAAGGGATATAATTGAAGAGAAATCCAATTTCAAAAAATATTTGAAACCAAGGGGGTCCAGGGTAAGGATTTACTTCTTACGCCCTCTGTTGCTAGTTTCACCAGACTTTCCAGTTTTGACATTGTTATCATTAGTTGGAGGAGCTGCAGCTATGGCATCCCTTTCAGCTATTTTCACACCAAAAAAGATACAGAAATTATGAGAATGAAGAAATATAGATTCATCGTACAGTGGTAGATGGCACTCTACAACAGGGTCACATTTAAATAAAAGAGATATCAGAGGCTCAGAGCAACTAGATAGATACCTCGCCGAAGATCCTCATCGAATTTCTTCAAATATTGATCGAGCTGTTGAATGTGAGTGTCTACCTTTTCCACAGAAAAAATGAATCGTAAAGTCGAGTTTGCAGAGTAATTCAAGTACAGTTTAAGCCGTGAGCCTTTACGTTAAGTGTAAGTTAAGCATCACCCGCAACTTAGAACTCCATAATTGGAAAAGAATATCTGCTGTTTTGTTGAGCAAATAATTTTTTTACCACTATATCATGATTCTCCATAGCCAACTCCTCCTTGCCTTTAATAATTGTCGGTTAGTTGTATTATCCTTTAAGTAAGTACACCATTTTAACAAAAGAAAGTCTTGTTAAAAAAAAAACTACCACTTAAGACTTTGCACTACAGGTAACATGCTTCCTGAATCTTTGTTCCAGAACTACACCATGCTATTAACAAATAGATCATCATTAACTCCTATGTTTCCATTTCTTGTACTGCTTTAAGTTGACCTCTTAATATATGTGGTACAGGTTAGCATAATCATAACTGTATTTTTCTGCCTGCACTATAGATTTAATAATTTGTTATAAACAGGTATCCCTAGTACAAGCAGACTGCTTGAAGTTGCATCAGCCAAAACTAGAAGAACTAGAAATTCCTAGAATACTCGTTTTGAGAGCACATGGGCCCATCTTGAACAAAAAATAAATAAATCAGAGCTATGTAAACACACATCCAGGAAATTTAGCAATAAGTCTTCCTGGATTGTAGAATGAGTTCTCGTGGTCAGCTAAATCAGGAAAGTGACGAGGATATAGGTACAAAAATTCAGAAAACAAAGCAAAGTATGACAGAGTCACACTAGATCACATCAATTAGGGAGCGTTCAAGATATACCAAATCATAAGCCTGAATAGCCAGCGCAACTTTCTCGTCAGCAATCCTTATTGCATGCTTTTGTTCATCTACAGCATCTTCTGTAAATTTGAGAAGAGAAGAACTAGGTGTGATGGTACCAGATTTTATGCCACGCTTCATATCATCAATTTCTTGTTCACAACGCTGTTCGTTTTGCTTCTGGATTTCTGTTTGTAAAAATGAAATGCATGAAAATTTTGAGACAACAGAGGCGCAACTACCATGAAAAAGTAGATATAAATGATCAACTTGTCTTTGAATGTGTTTTTCTTACACCAACCACAGATATTTGAAAATCCATAAATGCGGAGGAGAAAAGAACCAGCTCATATCTCCACTAACATAGGAATATTCAGCATGCAGGAAAAGAAGAGTAAGGCAAAACATGATAAGCTCTCAACATTCCTAAAAGTTGAAATGATAGAAGTTTGCGGAACTAATGGTTCCACTTATACTACATTGACTTATGTTGTTTAGCCTGTGACGGAAAAACAAGAACGCCCAACAAACACGAGATGTGTTTTATGCTGACACATACCTTGTAAGCTCTTATCCAAATCTCTTAACAGCGCATATTTTCTTTGCAATATATTGGGTAAGGCTTCAATATCTATTCAAAAGCAACAAAACAAAGAAGAATATCAGCATAGAGCAGTATAAAGGTTATGACTTCACTTCTAATAATAGAAATGGCTAAAAGAAACTGTAGAACTTCATCTTCCCCAATCAATATATTCGAAACTAACATCAATGAAGCTAACTAATCTCCTGTCCACACAATCTATTTTATGCATCGGAACAAATAAGATGCAGTCGTTTCGAACGATATCATCTATAATGTCAATGAAATTGGATTGCTGAGCTGAATTAGGGCTCCAATTAATACGCAAAGTCAAATAACAAAACACAAAATTCAATCATCTAATAGTGAAATTAGACTCACTGGCTTGGAATTCCTCGCTGATAGACATGGTTTCAGGAAGAACTTGGCGCACGCAATTTTAGACAAAAGTGCAGAAGTCTTGTCGAACCCTAATGAATTTTTCCCGCTGGAGGAAATATATGCTCCTATATATATAGGTCCAAAAATATAAACAAACTTGAGATGTGCCGAAGTCGGTGATTTACAAACATTCAATCTATACTAATATATAAAAACAAACTATTTTGACAGTTATTCTTGGGTGGAAGTTATATAACCGTCAGTTTTTTAATTAAATATTTTGTTTTTTATTTATTATTTACAATATGTTTTTATTAAAGGCAATACTAAAATACAAATAATAAATTCAAAATTTAAAACCAACATAAAGAGACATGACCGTTCATACACAAGTGTCAATTAATAACATTAAATGACATGTTTGTTCAATAAAACTGAGTTTCCTCTATATAAATAACACACTGCATTCCACAGTATCCATATAAAATCCAATTTCCAAAACATCCATCAAACCATCAAACATTCATTACCATCCAACATTCTTTGGTACAATAAATGATCTACAGCCTGAAAATCAAAAGTGGCCAGTTTAGATTGATGAGAAATTATAATATTTCAGATTCCAAGAATTCGAACAAGATTTACAGTCACCATTGTACTTTTTTCAAGAGAAGAGGTAATTATTTTTCTTCAACTTTTAAATTTATACATAATGCAGTAAGTTTATGAAGCATACATGTTTAGTGTGTATTTAGACTATATTTAACTATCAAAAATCAGTATTGTTGATGAATAATTTAAAACATTATATTTATTTATTATTATTTTTTTTACAAATTGCATAAAAATTTAAAGATTTCAGTAAAAATGTCATTTAACAATACAAGAATTAATTAATATTAATAATTATGAAATTTAACAACAATTAAAAGTGACAAGACTATTCGAATCAAGTGTCAATCAAATAGCATTAAGTAATTTGACAATTCATCAATTAAAATTATGAAATTAACAGTTTAATAATATTACATATTAAAAAATATAGACCACATTCGTAACTATAAAATGCTGACTTTAAAAAAAATGTATTAATATAAATGTTTATATTGAAAATTAGACTAATTAAAAAATATGAAAAAATATAAAATATATTTTACTTTACACTAGAAGATATTAAAATATTATACATTTGTTATTATCCTATCCTTCATTTTTCCAAGAACGAATTTTGTAAAATTCACCAACAGACATGATTTTTGAAAAATTCACCAACAGACATGATATTTAATGATAACTTCATTTCTTCGAAAACTCAGAATGAGTATTTTCATCTTTTAAAAACACATATTTATGCATTCCTCAACTTAATAATCCAACAACTATATTAAAGGAAGGTTCATCAAAAAAGGTGAGTGAACGAGAATAAGGTATCAGGTTACAGATTTTCATGCAAATTGGAAAACAAGAATTGCATACAATTGATTATTATTGTAGATTTTTTTATATGTATTGTAATAACAGATAAGCTTTGAATTTTACCTTTCAGATCAAGAAGATTCTGATATGTAGACGATGATATCAACACCAAATAACAAACCGCTGACACCAAAAAAGGTACATTAATGCCTATAAAATAAAGTTAATGTGTTAGATTATAATGATTTCCATGAATTTCTGAACATTTTTCAAATCTAGGCAGATTCTTGATTCATTTTTAAACAACATCACAATAGGTGTTAAAGTAAAGATAAAAATATGATTTTTTAAATGAAGTTCACGACAAGTTCTGGGAAAAATTAACTTTCAAAGTAAGATTTGATTAATTTAAAATGCCAACACAATTTTTAAATGGAAACAGAAACTTATTTTTATAACAATTTTCACGTACTAACTGAAACAATCTTTGCAAATTATTTATTGCTAAGTAACCCATTCAACCGAAGCTGAAGGAATCTATATCTCACACACAAGTTACATATGTTACATTAAGATAGATTGCATCATGATACTTATCAATCAATTGTTGAATGGTTTTACTTGCATGCAAGGTTAACCACTAAAAGCCATATATAATAGGGATTGGATTGTGTTGGGGAACAAAAGCTCACACTCATGAATCTGAGATCATTCACAAACATGTATTATGAGATTGTGGAGAGGAACAATCATTTCGACAAGTTTTTTGAACTATTAGGATGTGAAGGTGAAACCCCTTCTCTATATCACACACAAATTATATTGCATATATACAAACACATTTAAATGGATTTATTTTACATTCACCGTAAATTACGCGATACGGCTGTAGATTATATTTATGGCATTATAATTGGTCTATATCTGTAACACCCTGCTCTTTTATTAATAGATATTAAGTAACGAAAATCTGCAATAAGAAAATTTCGTTGAAAGTTTCGAATGATCGATTAACTAATCGATATTAGTAGCTCATGTTCGCCAATTAGAATTTAAAATCATAATAAATATAGTGATTGTTAATCCTTGGAGTAACATTCTTATTCGAGAAGTCGAGATTTATTTAAACATTAAATAGTAAAATCGTTAATGACTTCGATCAATAGATATAACTAAGATGCCACAACATTGAGATAACCATTTGACGAGCTAAGCAAAAGGTATGCAAACAATCTTTGGTTAGTTCTTAAGTTATTAAGGTAAGTTGTTATTATACCTTAATTAAGATAGTTATACAATGTATTTCGTAGAAGTTCAATACTGCACATTCATGTGTGATGTAGAAGTATATACTAAGAAAGTATACTTATAGAACAAGGAAGTACAGTTATAGAAGTAATTGTATAAAAGAGATAATAGTATATTTATATACTATAGAGATACAAACTATCTTGTATTATAAGGTAAAGATACATGAAAGAGATTATTTATTAACATTATATAAAGAAATAAATAAATCAGATAATGAAGGAATGATTATTTATTTCATAAGATAAATAATTGAGGGAATTTTCCATGCAGATTTAATAGTATATCTTCAGATTAAGAAACAGATTTGAAATAGATTTTACCTAAAAGCAAATCTTATTCACGTTTGAAGAGACATGCATATCATATGTCTGGGAACAAGTATTGAATGAAATATATATAATATGTTACAACCCAAATATTACTCCCTTATAATAAAACACAAGACAAATCAAATCTTAGAAAAGATAACAGAAAAGAAAACTATGTGAATATACATTATAGTACAACAACTTATTACACTAATACTACAAGTCTAGATAAGACAAATTTACTAAGGGGAAACAAATCAGAAAATAGAGAATTAAGGAAATATGAAAATAGACTTCTGTTGCGAAAATCGTTTGAGGCTTACGCCTTGAGGCTCGCCTCAAAACGCCTTAGTTCGAAAAAGCCTGAAGCATCAGTGACTCATATTGAGGCGGGCGCCTCATTTATGTGAGGCTTACGCCTCGTCGCCACTGCCTCATGGCGTTTTGAGGCTAAACGCCCCAATTAGAAAATTTAATTCATATTTAAGCTGATCTTTTTGGGCCTTGTAAATTTTAAAATTCAACATTTAATTGAAGTTAAATGCCCAACCCATATTTATTTATAATCATAAGTTGTAACATTAAAGATTAAAATAAAACAAGTAAAAAAAAAAGAAAAGGAAAGACTCAGTCAAAGTGTCAGACACTCCACCTCTATTCTTCATGTTCCCACTGTTGTACGAGCGGTTGCCAGCCATCAATTTATCACTTTTCTTTATTATTTAACTCCACAATTTTCTTAAATTACTTCTTTTTCGTTGTCTATGATAAACGTACTTTACAGAACTAGATTATTAGACACTGCAAATTTTGAGAAGTCAATGGGTGAAATATAAAATTTTAAGAATGTTGTTAGTGTTGATGGGAGGATGAGTACTAGTGAGGGAGTGATGACTTTCACATATTAAAAATTAAAACAATATTAAGATTTAAGATCAAATTAATCATTTGCTCTTTTAATTTAATGTTTTAAACTCCTAAGAATATTAAATTTAATGTTTGGTTTGTTATTTCTCTATTTAAATCTTTGTTCTTTTAATAAATTTTTATTTATCTTAAGTTTGAGGCTTACGCCTCAAACCGACTTGAAGCTTACGCCTCGCCTCATTTAGGCAAAACGCCTCAACTACGCCTTAGGCTTTTCACAACATTGAGACTGATAGGATGACTTTCTCGATGGTGAGAAAGGGGCAAGGGACACAGCTACACTACTACACTACCCATTTTACTCTGTGAAACTGCAATAAGTATAATCATTAAACCATGCTCCAAAAGTCAAGAAATGCAGAGGTGTACAGTAAATAAAAGCAGCAACCAACTTAAGTTATAGACAAAGCTAGGTCTTGTAGGAAGAATAGGAAGAGGCTGTAAGATTTTCAAAGATTTTAAAGTGAAATACTCGAGTACAATAAGTCCAACCATACAGAATATTATATGTATACCTAAATCTCTTAGAATCACTCTATTTAAACACATAGGTTTGCCATCAGATTTTACTCTCAAACACTTGGTAAAATCAGTCTCCACTCACACTAAAAATCTGATAGATATACACGGAGAAACTGTAACCAAGTTCTTCAAGGTTGAAGTTTTCAAGCTATCCCAAGAAGAAGTAAAAAAACAATCTTAAGGTATCCATAGCTCAAACTTTCAATCTTTATGTGTTCATTATTCTAGTTCTGATTCAAAACATTCAAAATCATACTTACACAAACTCTAGAATTTAAGAACTCCATTCAATATTCTTCTTCTATTAACAAACACCTAGTTACATAATATAGACTCTTATCATCTGTAGCACACTTAGAACTTAGATATTACAGTAAGCCAAAATAGTAGCATTTCAACTTAATGATAGGGAATTAAAAGCTTTTGAATACTGCCCTATGCAAGTTTTGAAGAAGATATTAAAAACGCACTTCTCATATTTTAAGTACACAAAAACATTTAGAGTATTTTTTTTACAAATAAGGAGAAAGCCCTACTCCAATCTCCATCACGTACGAGTCAAATACAATAAGTGTTCTTAGGAAATGAAAGCTGAAATTTTAATTGTGAAGGCTGTATACATCTCTCATAAACTTCAGTTTATATTTATATTATAAAGTTAGCACTAGAGCTTATTTTATTATCAGAATTCTCAATTCCTATTCTTTTACTTCTTAAATATAAGACTTAGAATTTGGAAACATAAGTCCTGAAATCATAATGTGTAACATTATAAGAAACATAACTTGGACAGAATAATGAACTTAGAGTATAAGTTCAGATCGAGTTTAGAAAACCAAACCATAGACTCTTAAACTTGAACAGAACATAGACATATTTACAGATTGAAATATTTAAAGTTTAAGATCAATCTTAGGCTAATATGTCATCCATATTCAGATTCCAACACACAACCCAAAACAGAAACTTGCAATGAGTTATAAAATTTCAATAATGACTAAACACAGAGCTTAGGAAATAAGTTCATATTGGGTTAGAGACCAAACTATAGACTATTAAATATAGACACGATTTCAGATCGATAGTTTAAAGTAGAATAACAAACCTATAGGCTAAAACATATCATTCCAGTTAAGGTATACACATTTCATGCTTTAGTTTTGTTCTTTTAGAATTTAGTTCAAAACCTTCTGCTTTTAACTGAGTTTCAGAAAACATAAAACTGAAATTATTGAAATTATAGACTTTTCCCTCCAACATCACTTTAGAACTCGAGATGTAAAATTTAAAAGCTTTTAAATGTTGAAGTTCAGAGTTAGCAAGCCTAGAACTTAGAAGACTGGGAAAATGATCGTTCATATTCTAAATAATTTAGAAAATGAGTCACAGATTTCAGAACCTAGACATTGTTTTTTTTTCAGATTTCAGAACATAGATATATATATATATATATATATTCAGACTTCAGCACATAGACACATTCAAATGCTCAGATTTAGAAACCTAACTCATGAGCTTATGAACTTTCAGAAATGAAAATACAAGACTTAGATCCAGAGAATGCAATCTGAAATAGAAATCGAAACAAGACATCAGATGCAAGATTTTAGAACATACGACTAAAATTTAAAAGTACGGCCAATGCCATTTCAGAAATAAGAATTTGTTCACTTAAAACAACTATGATATTTCAGGAACATGAACACATAGATATGCTTCCTAAGATATCCTAAGGATTCATAGAGTAAACAAAATAGAAGTCAAAAACAAAGGAGAAATCAGATTTTTGAAGCCCAGATTTGAACTATACTTCTGAAAAAGAACACATATTAAAACAAAACCCCAACTCTACTTAGAATATTAAAGAACACACTTTTAGAAAGAAATAGGAGCATACAGAATTCATAAACTGAAAAATATAAAAGAGAATTAGATTTAAAGATTATACATTTGAGAGGCGACGGCAACCGGCGCTCCGGTGAGCTTTGGCCGTCAGCCGAGAACAAAGAGAGAGCAGAGACAGACTGAGAGTCGAGGGAGAGCAGAGAGTACAGAGAGATTATAAGATATTGTAAGAATTTCAGAAACTAATTAAGAATAAAACTAGAAACTTTAAGAAAATGAGAAGGAAGATGAGCTTTACCTTTCATGTAGAGCTCCGGTGAGCTGCTGCTGGCGAGATTCTTCCGTCCAGAAGTGAGCAACCGTGAGAAGAGGGCTGGAGAGAAACAGAGAGTCGAGAAAGTGAGGGCTAAAGGAGAATTAGAGGTTCAAAACTGAAATTACAAATTACAAATATAGAAATAAAGAAAGGTAATACTTCTACCTTGAATGTAATCGGCGATGAAGAAGCTCCGGTGAGAACACCGAGGACGAGAAGAGTCTGGGGAAGAAATAGATTTGTGTTGCAGAAATTGGAGGAATCAATAGAGAGGATCGACCAAGAGAAGGTGGGAAGAGAAGTGAGTGCCGTCGGGGTAGGTAGCGGCGGAGTGCCGGAAAGATAGAGAGACGACCGAGAGGTAGAGAAGAGAGAGGCGAGAGAGATGACTGAATAGTGAGAGTTGGCCGGTGAGTGATATTGATAGGGTTAGGAATTTTTAAATCTTCCGGTGGGCCGGTTACTGAGCGGGTCTGGGTTAAATCGAATGGGCCAATTAATTCATGTAGGCCGAGAATTAGTAAATTAATGGGTTGTGATTGAAGTAAATTTAGGTTGAGACAATTAAATATATTGGGCTAGATACTTATTCATATTGGGCCAATTTATTGATTAAATAGATTGTGTATAATATTTAGATTGGGCTGGATAATTAATTAAGCTATGTTTAAAATATGGAATTAGTAGTATTGTTTCAATTTTTATAAATTCTTAATAGTATTAATTAAAATTAATACTATCCTATAAGATTTTAATTAACATTTTAGTTTGAGATTAAATTATTCTATATAATTTATATTGAATAAACATAGTACTCATTATTAAATTAATTGGGTAACACAAATGAGAATATTAAGGATTCAATAAATCAAATATTGATTTAAAATACTACGAGAATAATTAAAGAATTTACTAAATACTTGAATACTAGTTGAGTAAGAAATGAGAATAATTAATGAAATAATATTTTATTTTAATTAGACGAAATAAATTATATGCTCACAAGGAGTATCACCTCGTAATTGCGATTAAGGTCACGCGAAGAGAAAGTATTAGATGAGAAGATTCAAAACTTTTAGATGAGGAAGCAAGTCCGGTAGGCTTTCTTATACAACTAAAATTATGTGTCTTGCCAAAAATATTTATAGTTTTGTATGATACATATCTGCTTGAACTATTATAATCGAATTTGGGTCCAAGAGGATTGTTATCCTACTCGGGCTAATGTACACAACGATTGTGAGTCATCTAAGCGGGTTGGCCGGTCAAGTGTTCGTGGAAGGTGGCCACATTTCCGACACACATAAATTTACAGATATGATTGATTACTAAAGAACTTAGACTGATCAGTTGAACTTTAGGAATTCACAAAAAGAATTTAGTGAGCATAGGTCCTTTCAGAAAAATCTCTCTATATATCATTGTTGAGATGGCATGACAATTAAATATGTAAGTATGCGTTTTCGGCATGTGTCTACTGAGTACTTTTGTACTCAGCCCTGCATATATTTCTAAATGTGCAGGTTGAGCTATGATGGAAATGGGAGTGTTAAGCGACGGTTTTGTTGAACTCTTTATTTGGTAACTCTTGGGGGTTTGCATGTCTTCATACATGCAAACTTTAGTTATAGATGCTATTCCGCTGCAGACACTCAATCTAGTATTTTGAACTACTCGTATTCCGTATCTTGAGATATTTTGTTTAAGTTCTCAAGTATTTTGGATCGGTGGCCTTGTACCGATTTTCATGTTATGGACCCCTTTTTATTTAAGTAACATTCAGTTATTCGACATCGTGTTATCCCCATTTCTTTCCAAGCTTCTTTATTCCCTCCCCTTATCACGGTTTTCCACGACTTTGCTATCCTCAGTAAAGGTGGGCCGTGACAATATCTGATTGTGTGTTTGATCTTCCAAAATATTTATATGTAGTTTGACTTTTTGGGTAGGACCATATTCAACTTATAGTTTTTGGGTAGTAACGAGACTTTAAGAATTTTTCGAGATCGGGCAGAACTTGATATTTGGACGCATGACACTAGAAATCTCAAAATTAATTTTCAACAATCTTCTATCTTTCAACATTTTGTTATTTTCGTATTTATTGCTAAGTAATCCATTTATTAAAGAGAGGAATGCAGCGGTGCGACCGCCTATTCATATTTTTTATTTAGATAATTCTTTGGTTATTCCTTAATTACATTATAGAAATTAATTTATAATTAGGATTTAGTAATCTACAATGAGGTTTTATGATCAGTTTAATTAGGATTTATTATTCAGCATATGAAAGAGTGTTACAGATTAAGAAAATGTAGTAAAATTTTCAGAAAATAAAAAATATGAAACTAAAACAAAAGAATTTGTTACCTCGAGGTTATTGGCGATGGAGCTTCGGTGAGGTTTCCACCGAGATCAGCCGAGAGACAGCAGATGAGAGAGAGAGAACTGGTAGAGAATTGAGAACCGAGGGCCGAGAGCAAAGAGAGCCGAGGATAGGGAGAGAGAGAACAATGACGAACCGAGAGAGGATAAAGAATAACGATGAGAGTGATAAGAGAGATTAAGTTATGTGTGTTGGAGAAAAATACTGTGAGAGACAAAAGAGAGATAGAGGCGGAGATGAAGAATGAAGTAGGGTTAGAAGATTAAATTAACTCTGATTATGGGCCGGGTTTTAATTTAGTACGGGCCGAGTTTAGCAAGTTACATGGATCAATTTTTAGTTAAATTGAAATGGGCTAATATGATTAATATTAATGGGCCTAGTTAATTTATGAGTGAGCTCAATATATCTTATAATGTACTAGAAAAATAATTTATTTGGGCCATACTATTATTTAAACTAGTATGTGTACCCGTGCAGAATTTATAAATAATTAATATTCTTTTTAATTTTAAAATCAGTGTTGTAGTGTTGTAATAGAATCAATACAATATTTTTAAAAAATATAAATATATTTTTACTAGAGAATTAAAAAACGGATCAAATTCAAATATATGTGATGTTTAAAATATTGCGTGTTTTGTGTAACTATATTCAAAAATTAAAATAATATATCTTGGTAGACTGTCCAAATAGATAATAAAAACACTCTTTTAAAATGATATAATTAATACTTAATTTTAATAATAATTGATTAATTTAGTATAAATTTAATTGTAATAAATTATATAATCATAATAAAATAATATAATTATATATTTCACGATTCATGCACGTTTAAAATTCAATTTTTAGTGTAAAATAATTAGGTTTCACCGTGCTGTCCCACTGTGCTTGTGGTCATTTTAAGTTGGTTCGGATCTAGGGATTTATAATTAGGTCGGTGAGGGCTTTTATATGTCACATTTGAAATTTAGAATGTAATTCAAAATTAAATCTAATTTCATGTATTTGAACTGAAAAAATTAATTAAAACATATTCATGTGTATCTTTTCTGAATCACTACAAAAAAAAGCTAAACTGGCGACGGAATTGGCGACGGAATGGTGTTCCGTCGTCCTCTGGCGACGGACTGACGACGGAAATTAACAAATAATGTTAACGACGGACTGGCGACCGTTTTTTTGGCGCGTAAGGTGGCGCCAATGTTAACGACGGACTGGACCGTCGTCCGACCAGTCCGTCGTTAGTCCGTCGTCCAATTTATATATTTTTTTTATTTAATTTTTATACCAGACGACGGACTGGTCCGTCGCCCAGTCCGTCGTCCAGCCCTATTTATCGTGCAGTAAGCAATTTCGCGAAACAGAATACAGCAGCACCTCCCCTCTTCTTTCTCCGGCGATTTGAAGCGAAATCCGGCGATTCCAACCTTCCACCGGCCAAAGCAACCCCAGGTATGTGTATTAGTTCAATTTTCCTCCCCCCTCCTCTTAATCTCGACATTTTTGTAATTAATTGGCTTCGTTTTTGTGCCCGGAGAAGCACCCCCTTCTCCTCCTCTTCTGTCGACGTCACCCAGCCGCCTCCGCTGTCGCCGCCGGGCAGATCCTCCACAGGTATGTTATTTCCTTTTTTTTTTAATTTTGTTAATTATTTGATAATTTTGAGTAATTATTTGATAATTATGAAATTAGTGTTAATTGCAGTTAATTGTTAAATTATTGTGAAATTTAGTTAATTGTTTAATTAGTGTTAATTGTTAATTGTTTGATAATTTTAGTTTGAGTGTTTAATTAAATTAGTGTTAATTATTTGTTAATTAGTATAGGTGTAATTAAATAGTTTCATTATTTAATTAGTTTAATTAAAATTTTAAGTAGTTTTTAATTTAATTAGTTTAGTTATTTAAATTAGTATTAATTGATTGTTAATTATATGAATTTACTTAATTAGCTAAATTGTTGAAATAGGTTAATTAATTGTTAAGTTAATTTAATTAGTGAAATTAGTTTAATTGTCTAATTTGTTGTAAGTGTTAATAATTATAATTTGTGAAATTAGTTTAATTAGTGTTAATAATTTTAATTTGTGTAAGTTTAGGTTTAATTAATTGAATATTTTTATTAATTAATTAGATTAGTTCTAATTTTTTTAATTTATGTCATAATTTAATTACTTAGATTAGTGATAATTTGTTTAATTTATGTCATAATTTAATTAATTTGGTTTTTTGAATTAATTAGGATTTTGTAAATTACGCGTGCCGCCTCCCGACTCATCCCTCAGCCTTTCGGAGCCGCCTTCTGCCGCTCCGGCGCCGCCACCTCCGGTGAAAGGTAATTTAATTATGTTTAATTAAATTATGTTTAATTATGTTTAATTAAATTATGTTTAATTAATTAATAAGATTAATTATGTTTAATTATTTATCTTAATTAAATTTATCTTAATAATTGTTTAGGTGAAATTGTTTAGCATTATTAATTATCTTGATTTAATTAGATTAATAATTAATTGTTGCGTATAATTAATAATTGTGCAATTTAGACTAATTTAAGAAGATGTTATTATAATAATTGTTGCATTTAATAATTGAATACTTTGTTTATATTTAATTGATGTCTAATTTCTTAATTAGTTATAATTTTAATTAATTGTTTATGTTGTTAATTTAATTTAGTTTAAATTATATATTGTTTTAAATTATTTAATTTTGGCAATTTAGTATAACGATTTGCGTATATATATGACATTGGGATAGACGTAATTAATTTCTTAAGGATCTTCTCCCCTTGGGATAGATTTTGATTACGTCTTAAGGATCTTCTCCCAACAATTGTAATTGTGTTGTATGGACCTCGTTATATTTTGATATATATGTTGTTATGATTTGATGATATATGACATGCAATTCGGGATAGTTTGATGACATTAGCTGACTTGTTATACCTTCACACAAGGTATTAATTAGATGATTTGGTTATATTTGCTACAATTAGCTAAAATAGTTTAAAAAATCGCATATAAAAATCTTGATTCTACATACAACCCTAATGACCCAAATGTCTCAAATGATCCTAAAGCTTTGCATCAAACTGAATAAGCATCAATATATAATTCATAAAATTCAAATCAATGATGTACAAAACATTAAAGATCATCGTAAGAATATTCACTCCATCTATTCAAGTCCAAATAATTGGCAAATACTGTCTCGCCCTCTATTGAACTCCAAACAATTAAATTTCTCTATTCAACTCCAAATGATTTAAATTCTCCATTCAGCTCTATTCAACTTCTATATTCAACTCACATATAAAACAATCTCCTTTCATTATCACAAAAAGTAATTCCTTATGTCCTTATATTATCTGTGTAATTTAATAGATCACTAATAGTCTTGCCCTCTCCGTAACTAATTTAACTTTGTTTCCGTATTTCAATACTACTTATTAATAATCAGGGTTATAAAAATGAGTCGAGAATGGATGTATTTGCGTTTACTTCCGAACGGGGGATTTAATCCGCACTTCCTTGCTGGGCTTGACGAGTTCTTAAGATTTGCAAGTAGTCAGCCTCAGTTAATGGATGGAGAAAAAATCAAGTGTCCGTGTGTGACGTGTAAGAATATATATTTTAGAAGTACAGATGTTGTACAGCTTCATCTGGCTAAAAAGGGTTTCACACGGGGTTACGAGATCTGGAGGTTTCATGGTGAAAATAAAATACCTTCATATGCTCAAGAAACACGTGTCGACGTAGATGTAGAACCCGAGGAAGAGTACGGGACATACCACACGATGGTTCATGATCTCGGGGGTCCCTCTTTCCACAACCCAGACACAGAGGAAGATTCAAACGCTACAGCAAAGTTGTTGTACGAGTTGTTGGACGCTGCCGATCAAGAGTTATACCCTGGGTGTAAGAACCACACTCAGTTGTCTTTTGTGGCTCGTCTGATGACTTTGAAGGCCCGTTCTGGGATGCCATAAAAATATTTCAACGAGTTGTGTGTGTTATTGAATGAGGTATTCCCAGATCACCACAAAGTGCCCATGAATTACTACAGCACACAGAGAGGTGCCTCGCAACTACGTTGGAGGATGTTCTACTAGTGGGGTAGAAGATCAATCAGACTTGCCTTCTGTATTCAAACTTGCCGGAACTGGTTTTGGAAAAACAACGAAAAGATCGTTGGATCCAAGGGAATATAGAGCTGCGCATCTATATGTACTTCATAATTGCGTGGAGATCGATCCATATATCAAGTAATCTTTTACAAATCATATTATACGACTATTTAATGCAATGTGTGGTTTTTATCAACTAATATGTTCTTTTCTATGAAGGGAATACGAATCACATCTCAGACACTCAAATCCATGGATAACTGACATGGACATTGACAAGAAAATGTCTACAGAATTCCCTGAATGGTTTTGCTCCTATGTGAGTCAAATTTTCACTAAGATACTTGAAATTATTTAATTAATTACTATATAAGGGACATACAACTCCATAACTTGATAAGTATCAACTTCTGTGTGATGTAGGTACAAAATTGTGTAACTGATCCTGTTATGTGGGACATTGCACGTGGACCTTCACCAATGATTACATCATATCATGGTTATTTGGTGAATGGTTATAAATTTCACACGATATCACATGGAACTCACAAAGCAACTATGAGTAGTGGTGTGTGCATAAAAGCGGGTAACTATGGGGACTCGAGTCAGACGGATTTTTATGGACAATTAGTCGAAGTGTGCAAGCTCACATACCCAGGATTACACAATAAGAAGGTCGTTCTCTTCAAGTGTGACTGGTTCGACACCTCTCCGGCCGGTACAAGGGTTGATACACAGTTCAAATTAGTGTCTGTAAATCATACGCGCAGACTTAGAAAATATGAACCATTTGTATTAGCCATTCAAGCTACACAAGTGTATTACTGTTCATATCCGAGTATGAACCAACAGTGTAGAGAATGGTGGGAAACTTATTCTATAAAGGCAAGGGCCACTATCGATGAGTCTCAAGCGGATGTGTCTACGTTGGAGTCACCGTTTCAGGAGGATGATGACGCTCATGTGGTAACTACTGTTGATGTAGATGATGTTTCAACTTATTTTTAACTGTCAGTACGTGGCTTTGTTTAGACCAGACCCACTGTCCGATAAAGGGACTCAGTATCGGGCACGAGGAATATTTCCAGCCGATATACTTCCAATTATATTAAGTCACTCGCAATTTAAAACGAGTTCGTTATAGATTAATAAGCTGACCCTAGTCGTATTCTCAAGGAAGGCTTAGCAGGGCGATTATATTCTTTGTTCGTAAAAACAGAAAGCAATTAAAAAGAGTTTGATTTGGATTTCTATAGCTAGGCGAAGAAAGTAAATAAGAAAGCAATTAAAATCTAAACTAAGAACGGAAATTAAATCTAATCTAAGAAAGTAAAGAACTTGAAGTTTGAAAACGAAAGAAGAACGAAAATAAATCTGGAAATTAAAAACTGTGAAAGAACTTGAAAGCATATAACGAAACAACGATAACAATAAATAAATAAAAGCAAGAAGTAAAGGGAAAGAAACAAACTTGAATTAATACTTGAAGTACGTCTGGAAACGACAATGAAAATCTGGAAATACGGTGTTCGAATGTTGTAATCGGCTAACTCTAAAACGAAGAACGGAATGAAAGATCCTATCTAGAATGCTAAGTCTCGACCCTTGAATGCGGGATCGAGACGAACTAAAAACAGTAAAAATATGCTGGGAAACTAGTCTAGGAATTCGTGCCAAAAGAAGTCGGGACGCAGCACGGAGAGTTGAGGTATTTCGACTGAATGGCACGACGTGTCTTTTTATAGCGAGAGGTAACTCAGTGGTCTCTGGAAGTCACCGACCGCTGACTAGGGTTGTTCCGAGTGGCGCTAGGGTTCGTTGCAACGGCCCGCGCGAAAAATGGGGAGTCAGCGACCGCTTAGAAAGGTCAGCGGCGGCTGACTCGTGTGCCGCGGCCTGGCACAGCCTCTGGCGCGCAGCTGGCGCGGTCAGGCAAGTCAGGGACCGCTGACTAGGGCTCAGGGACCGCTGACCCGTGTGCCGCGGCCTGGCATAGCCTCTGGCGCGCAGCTGGCGCGGTCAGGCAAGTCAGGGACCGCTGACTAGGGCTCAGGGACCGCTGACCCGTGTGCCGCGGCCTGGCATGGCCGCTGGCGCGTGGCTGGCGCTGCGCTGGCTCGGTCGCTGACATGCCCTTTCGGCACACTTCTTCGTTTTCTCGTCTTTTCTCGTTTCTTTTCCACTTTCGACGCTCGTTTAGGCCAATGATCCTGAAACATAAAATGAAACATAACTCGGGCCAAAACATCACGGAACGAGAAAAAATACTACGAATAAAGCTACGAAAAACATAAGTTTAGACGAACAAAATGAGACTAAACAGATGATATTACATCAGTTGCCCGAGACGGTGAACATGTAGAGATTGAAGATGATGATGACCACGTGGACTCTGATAATGTCCTCGAAACAGAAGAAGAAGATGATGAGGATGATGAATATCAAGAGGATGAAGCATCAGATGACGAAGAAAAAGATGAAGATGAGGAGGATGACTATGAAGATGAGAATGAGGAAGATGAAAATGATAACGATGAAGAGGACGAAGATTAACACTTGGTGTAGAAAACTTAACACATTCAAATATTACATTATTAATTATAAATGTAACTTGTAATTATATGTTCAATATAAACCTTCTATCATGAATCTTATTTATCTATTTATTTTCAACATAATAGATGTCTTACAGTCGGCGAGAGGATGTGGGGACTCCTCGTGGTAGGGGTTCACGCCGATCACAGCTCTCCCTTGGACGGGGTAGTTCCCCGGGCTCATCGTCTGGATATGAGTCCGGGACCGGCGGTCTGAGCCACCATATTGGTGGCATACACATAGGCGGTCCGTCTTCTGGCTCTGACGGTGATGGTCAGATGGAGCGTAGACCCACAGGTGACTTTGTTCTATCTGTGAGTGAGCTGGGGTACGTAAATGCAATCACATCTTCAATTTTGACAATTATTTAATTAGTCATTCAAAAATCTAACATAAATCAATCTAAAATTACTTATGCAGGGGATTTTACCCGCATGCCGACCCGGCAGATTACATTTGAGAACTATTTAAGATAGTTCCCAACCCGACTGGCTACAGTTGGAAGCTCACGCCTGAGGACGTGAGACAGCGATATTGGGAGGAGTTTAAGGTTCGAAAATTTACTATTACTTTTAAATTCATTCTTAATTATAACTTATAACTACAATTTCTAACATACATTTTCAATGCTAGAAAAAATTTACTTGGGAACCGGCACTCGATGCCAAGATTCGGGAGCTATGGTATAATAAGATCCGGGAGAGATATAAGGATTATATCTGCGGGATCAAGAGGAGGAGGAATGATCCGCCACCCAGAGGTGGGAAGCCTGGGTGGTGGACTGATGATGTGTGGATGGGTTGGCTCGCTTACTGGTCCCGGGATGATGTTGTGGCCAAATCCCAGGCAGCGAGGCGCAACCGGTTGTCTGAGCCTCAGGGACCGGGTACTGGTCCTATCAAGCATAGGGGAGGGTCCAAGTCGATCATGCAACGAGCTGAGGAAAAGGTAATAATATACTTTAAATAATAATTATAATTATGTGGTACAATTTTAATTCATATACACATGTTTCAATGACACAACTCCATTGTGATTTGATGCATAGGGTCGTGAGAGGGGAGTAGCTCCCATTTCGTGCATGTTCGACTCCTTTCTGGACGAGCATCGATATGCGGACGGGACATACACCGATCCGAAATCTGAGGCGATAGCGGTAAGTTTTAATTTAAATCTAATATATATATATGTATTAGATTTTTAATATTTATAATATGTATACTGACAAATGTTCATTTCTCGTTTACATGCATGCAGACTGAGGTGTTTCGCCGTGCTGACGAGGAGCGGGCCCAGCTACCCGAGGGGGACCACGATGCAGTCAACATCAACGAGCTGTATCTGGAGGTTCTTGGCGGCCCGGACAAGAAGAAGAGGATGTTCGGCACGGGAGGCGCGGCGAAGGCCTTGAGAGCATCCAGATTCGGGGGATCCTCGTCCACATCACGCGCATCCAGAGACGAGGTTGAGGAGCTGCGGCGCCGAGTCGAGGAGCAGAATCGCGAGCGCCATGAGTACCTTGCTGAGCAGCAGAGATTGGCTGAGCAGATGGCGCTCATGCAGTCTCAGTATGCCGACATGATGCGCTGGATGCAGTCTCAGCAGGGAGGAGGTAGTGCACCCTTCTTTCCCTCTTATCAGCCTCCCCCGTCTGATGCCCCTCCCCAGTTTCCTCCTGATGATGACTACGATTCGTAGATGATACTGATACACTTTACTATTATTTTATTTTATGGTTTGTCGTGGGATGTTACTGATACAATTAATTATTTTGTTCATTATATGAAATCCGCGTTCATTTTGAATTTCATTTGATTGGTTCAATTTTAAATTATTGTTCAATGTTGGATTATGTTTATATTGTTTGTTATGACACGTTTTAGGTAATGAATAATAAAAAAAAATTATTTATTAAAATAAAAAAAAATACCTGGCGACGGACTGCAGTCCGTCGCCAGTAAATCTATCGTTAGCTTTCCGGCGCCGTCAACGTCCTCCGGTAGACTCTGACGACGGATTTTATCCGTCGTTAGTCCGTCGTTAGCTAACGACGGACTATATTTTCCGTCGTCCGAGGAGCTAACGATGAACGAAATACAGACGGAAAAAATCCGTCGCCAGTCCGTCGCTAGCCCTCCGAGACGACGGATTTCTTCTCCTAACGACAGATTTTTCCGTCGCCAGAAAGCCTTTTTTTTGTAGTGAATCCAATGTGTGCTGGGAACAACAAAACAGAATGAGTAGATAGATATATAAGAGGTGGAGATAATATATATATATATATATATATATATATAGGACGAGAATGAGTCGAAATTAATTTTATTTTAGCAACGGAATTATTCCGTTATTAAAACAAGAAATTTTGTTACTAAAAATTTTAGTAACGGATTTATTCGTAGTAATATTGATGGTTGCTAAAAGATTTAATTACGGAATATATTCTGTTACTATATATAACAACGGAAATGTAACGGAAAATTCCATTACTAAAATTTTAATAACGGATAATTCCGTCATTAATTCTGTTACTAAAATTTTACAACAATTCCATGACAATTACGTTGTTAATCCGTTAAAATTTAAAACGGAAAAATTTTTCATCACTATTCTATTGCTATATAATGCATTTTTTGTAGTGTCAATTCCAACTTAATTGACAACTATATATATATAACTAGTTTGTGTACCCGTGCGATGCACGAAAAGAGTTAAAAGTAATATAAATAATTTTGATTATAATTATTTAAGACACGCAATTATATACTTTTTGTGTAACGGTCCATACAAATTCAAGTTATAAAAAGAGTAACATTGTTTCACATTTTTAGTGGAGCACGATGGTTACAACTAAATATAAATAATTTATTATGCACCAAATATAAACATGCAAGAAAAAGAATATAATTGATTTATTAGGTTTCATGTTAATTAATTTATCATATTCAATCTAACATCAAGTTAATAGATTAATTCAAATATATGGTTAAGGTATTTTCTTATTTTAATTTCATATAAGAATTTTTTTTATAGAGTATGAACATATGTGGTACATTACGGTCTGTTTGATTTGTAAAATATATATAATAGATAAAATTGATAACATATTTTATTTATAAATTCCTTATTTTCAATTAACAATTCATCATTTTTTAAATCATTTTTAATAATTTCGCTATTTTTTCTAGTATTTCAATGAGTGATAAATTTAAATGTATTTACATGAAAAAAAGAGTGAGATGACATATAAACTATTTTACGGTTAAAATGGACAATTCAAATTTATGGAATTAAAATATCAAGATTAAAGACGATTTTACAATCCGACAATGAACATATTTTTTCTTAAAGCACTTCATATATATTTGGTCTCGACAAAAATAAATAAAGAATAAAATTAAAAAAAACAATCATTTATATAAAATTGAAGACTTAATATTTAGTGAAAACGTGTAACCTATAATTTGGGTAATAAAAATATTACTCTACATGTCCCGTTAAAAGTGTGTCATGTTTTGTTGTTGGACCGTCAATTACATTCTCAAATAGAAAAAAAATTATTTTTAAAAATTAAGTCTCAGTTTTTTATAGTCTTAGGGGTGGTTTGGTTTGTTTGATATGATTGATATGATTAATATGATTATAACCTTTAAATCTCTACATTTTTATCCATAACCCTCCACCTCTTTATGAATTTAGTCATTTTTAATGCTCCTTAATCACTCAAATGCTTGATTAAATAATCAAGCCAAATTTCATGTGATTATATAATCAAACATTTGAGTGATTAAGAGACATAGAAATGGATTGAATTCGTAAGGACATGGAAGATTATGGATAAAAAAAAATAGAGATTTAAAACTTATAATTCTATCAATCCTATCACACAAACCAAACCACCCCTTAGTTGATAAAGAGAATATAAATATTATTTAAACAAATATATTATTTTAAAAAATATAGTGCTACTAATGAGAAAATGAAACTATATTATATTTGTTGTATAATTCTCATACAAGATTATTTCAAAACTATTTAAAAAATGATATTAATTTAATTTACTTCATAAAATTTTTAAATAAATAATATAATTATAATAAAAATAATCACTAATGATATAAGAACAAATGTAATAATCACATATATATTGTATAAATCTTGTATATGTACAAATTTATTAATTTTATATATATATATATATTATGGTGTGAGAAATGATTATAATCGACTATTACAATTATGGTTTTAGAATTATCGATTATGATCCAATTACAAGTCGATTCCAACGATTTTGATTTCTTTAAAATCCACTATGCATATATTATTGATTATAGATTAATCATTAATGGATAAATTCTTTCTCATGAACCTAATTATATATATATATATATATATATATATAGTTATTTCAATATTTAAAATGACAGTAACTTGTTCATATGAAATTATTTTTTTTATATCATATATCTAATTATAATTTTCATCACAATATTTAATTTATGATGTATATTGTACATGTTTTTACATACAAATAAATTAAAAATTAAAAAGTATAGTTATAAAAAAAAATTAAATAGTTACTTTTGTTACTTTCATTTGCAAGTGATTTGGAATATTACTTTCATTTGCCAATAATTTGGAAGCTTTAATCATTATTTATTAGTAACTTAAATCATTTAATTTACATTTATGTAATGAGACATTAATTTACATATAATTACACAATTGCCATTAAAATTGATGTTCAATTAAAAATCTTGTTTTAATATATATATATATATATATATATATATATATATATATAGATGGATTGAATTCATAAATAGTATTAATTAAATTTAATACTATTCTATAAGATTTAAATTAACATTTTAGCAGAAAATTAAATTATTCCAAGTATATATATCTTGAATAATTATTGTACTTATTATTAAATTAATTGGGTAAAACAAATAAAAATATTAAAAATTTAATAAATCAAATATTAATTTAAAATCCCAAAACAATAATTATAGAATTTACTAATAGTAAATATATTTATTTAAACGTAAGAATATAACCATCAATATTATATCATCATAACCATCAATATTAATTAAAATATGATACTTTTTTAATTATAAAAAATAATTTTAAGTTACAATAAAAGATATAAATTTGAATCATAACTTCAAAAATATAAAATATTAATATACGAATTAAATCATAGTCACCAATTTTAGGTTACAATAAAAAATAAAAATCTTAATCATTCAAAAAGATTACAATTATAAATTTCATAACCTAATAATCAAACTTAATCATTTGCAAACTTTCCATATGAATTAACATTGTTGAAACAATAATGTAGAAATCCGATGAATATGCTTCTTCTAACTAAATAAATATAAAAATATAGAAAAATTTAATTTAGTTAACATTAAAAATACATTAAATATTTATTATTTACCACTTTAATATATTTCAAATTTTTATTCTATATTTTAATATCAAATATAATTAATATTATTTAATTTGAATTATTTTCATAATTCATTTTAGTCATATATATTTATGTTAATTTAAATATTTATTGCAGAACATATGGAGCGGCCTCATAAAAAACCAAAAAAAGATAGTACAAAAAATCATAATTCATGTGAAGGAGATGATCTACGAGACGACATATCTTCTTCATTAATTTATGATGCGCACAATGGTATGCTAGACTATTTAGTAATATTTACATATTATATATATATATATATTAACTTATTATTATATGTTTTCATTTTAGGTTCTTTGATCCGATAAGTGATTTTAAGTTATGAGATGATAATCAAGTCAATTATCAAAGTACATTTAAAAGGACCTGTCACGACCCACCTTTACTAAGTGTAGTAAAGACGGTTAAAATCATGACTCAAGGATGAAATATGAAAACGGGAAAAGAAATGGGTATTAACTCGAAGGTGAAAATATGATAAGTGCTTCGATAAATAAGGATTCATATACGAAATTCGGTACTAAGTAACCGATACCAAAATACATACGTCATTGATCATAACATCTAGAAATACTGAATACTGAAATGAGTGTTTGCAGCGGAAATTGGATCAATTTCTAAGTTTACATGTATGAAGACAAGTAAACCCCCAAGAGTTACTAATAATTGAGTTCGACAAAGCCATCGCTGAGCACTCCCCTTTGACATCACAGCTCAACCTGCACATTTATAAATACATGCAGGGCTGAGTACAAAAGTACTCAGTAGACACATGCCGAAATCGCATTCGTACTAATATAATTGTATAACACCCGAGTATTTTATACCGGGCTTATATGTGTTTAAAAATCCCAAGAATAAAATTTTTGGATTAGAAACTTTATTTTGAAGCTTGCTGCCAAGTTTCAGCGAAAACGGAGACCAAATCTCCGCTCTTTCGAGAACCGGCTTATACTTTTATAACCGGTAGCAATAGCAAATACGGGATTCATTCGAATACCTGGATTTGAAGTTCGAGACGATATATGGACAAAGCGCGATAATTTACATTCACTTTTATCGCGATACAGACCATACGCGGAACTTTTTATTTTTCGCCGTCCGGTGAATAATAAAACTGAGAACTCGAGAAATCGAGAAAACTCCTATTTATCGATTTTGATAGCACGAGTAATGAGAAAATTCTTGAGAAGTTTAATAAAATGAATTTCAGAAGAAATGGAGTTTTTAATTAATATTCATCAAGAAATCGAGGAACAAGCATTTTCTCGGTTTACGTGCAACTCGATCAGAGAGACGAAGATGTTTTAATGAGTAAGAAATACGAGTGTGTTGATTCCCGTTTCAACCGAGATAGATAAATAACAAAGAATCGGATCGAAAATATCTAAAAGGCGAAAAGACGATTTTGCCCCGGATACTTTAGATATTTTGGGTGGGCAACTTGTGGCCTATGAAAGACCACAAAGTCACCCCCATTCTTCATTATTCACGTGAGCAAGAAGGAGGAAAAGGTTAAGGAGTTTTGCTCCGATTCTCGTCCCGTTCGTCTCATTTTTTTCCGATTTTTTCGAAATCTAATCCGATAGAAAGGTAGCCCTCAATCTTATCTACGTTTCTACGGTTTTATTTTCATGTTTTGAGCATGATAAAAAAAATAAAATAGGGGCTTCCCTCTTTTCGATTTTATCAAGTCGAGTTCGAATCGAGAAATGTCGAGAATTAATGTTGCTCGTATGAGTTAGATAAACATGTGTTTTAAGTTTCAATAAAATCTAAGCATGTTAGGTTTTGAGAAGTTAACTTGAGCTCGTCGTTTTATATGTTTTCGATTTTTCTCGGATGAATCGAATTGACGAGTTAGGAGTAATCTCCAACTTGAATCACCCCGTTTCGTTGTGTTTTCGATTTGTTATGAATTTTTCAAAATGGTTGCGCAAACTGCCAATTCTAGCGAAAATCTGAAAATTTATCTAACTTTGAAAATTCGTGAAAAATAGAGTAAAATGATTTTATGTGTTTTGTCTTCGGATTATAAAACTTTACGATGTTATGGTCACTTTAAAGTTTGATTCAATACAATTGGAATTATTTCCAATTTATTATGATTTTTCAAAGTCAACTGCTCATTTAGCTTGAACATGTGTTGAGCATGTTGTGAATTTATCGGATTTTTTCCGTCAAGTGTGCAAAAAATTGAAAATAAGCTTAGTGATTACATGGTTATAATCATTGTTGCGTTTTATTTCATTTGTATGAGCTATTAATGTGGCCCACAAGGGGTCGAAAAGAGGTTGATTTACCCACAAGGGGTAGGCCCACAAGGGGTCAGGTCCACAAGGGACCGGTGATAGTCTTATTTAATCAGCTAAGCTAAAGAGGTTCATTACGTTATAGTGTATTAAAGTTTCATGATATTCAAAGATGTTTTGATATTAGACGAGCATGAGTGCCGAGAAATGATCAAACATGAAGTTATGTGTTTAATCAAAGTTAAAACATGGTTTGATTAGAAATCATCGAACAACCCTCCTAGAATCTAAATCCGAAACTCGAGCAATAGCCGTGTTAAAAGACCCGAGAATAATTCTCAAATAACAAAGGATAATAATTCCTTACACTTAGAGAATATAATTAGATGCACTCGAAAATGTTATCTCACTCGAGATTTATTTAAAGGGTACGACGAAAGGTCAGGATCGCAGTTCGAGAACGAAGCAGTCGTCAGTCAAGATGATCCAAGTAGGCTTTCTTTACTAAAAGAAAATATGCGTGTTTATCCGCATTTATTTTATTTCTTTTCAAATAGCTTTTGAATTGAAATTGATATTTCAAGTATTGTCTTGCCATAAATGTTTTATGTTTTGTATGATACACATCTGCTATGATTATGAAATCGAATTCGGGTTCCAGTGGGTAAGCATCCCCACTCGAACTAGTGTACACAAGGACCGTGAGTCATCTAGCGGGTTGGCCGGTCAAGGTGTCCGTAGAAGGTGGCCACCTTCCCGGCACACAGAAATTACAGATACGCTTGATTACTAAAGAACTTAGACTGATCAGTCGAACTCAGAATTTTCAAGAAAAGAAATGCTTTTGTGAACATAGGTGCTTTAGTGACAAAAAAATCTCTATGTATCACTTAGAATGGCTTGACAATTATATATGTATGAATGTGATTTCAGGCATGTGTCTACTGAGTACTTTTGTACTCAACCCTGCATGTATTTCTAAATGTGCAGGTTGAACTGTGATGAAAAAGGGGAAGTGCTAAGCGAAGATTTTGTCGAACTCATCTAGTAGTAACTCTTGGGGGTTTGCATGTCTTCATACATGTAAACTTAGAAATTGATCCAAATTCTGCTGCAGACACTCAGATTAGGTATTCAGATATTTCTCTTCGTGCAAGTCTCATTCTTTTCCTCTATTTTTATGTTCCTTTCTCCAGTCACGGTTTTCCCGACTTTTGCTACCTTAGCGGAGGGCGGGCGTGACAGAGTGGTATCAGAGCAACTTGTGCTCTGAACCCAAGAGTCTTTTTCAAGTTTAGTCTAATATTGTTTCACTAGACTAATTTAGTGAGTCGACCAAAAGTTTAGCACTCCGACACATCACACTCAACCAGAAAGAGGTAAACATTTTAAGAAGTTGAAGTTTTATGTTTTAAGAGGAATAAGCATGTTCCTATTAGCTGAAGTTTGAGATTTGAAAAGAAATGAATGTATATCTTTTCATTTAAAGTTCAAGATTTATAAAGAAATGAAGGTATTTCTTTCTAATTGAAGTTTGAGATTTTTAAAGAAATATACGTATTTCTTTAGTATGAAGTTGAGTATTGAAAGAAGAAAAAGTATGCTCTAAGAGAAAAGTTTTTAAGATGTTTTGAAGTGAAGTTTTTAAGTGAAAGCAGTAAGAACGATTCTTTTCAAAGTTGAAGTTTAAATGTTTCTTTTAAGATGAGTCATAATCATTGGCATGACGTTAGTGCTTTTTCCTATGAACGTAGAATGCTTTAAGATGTATGTTCCCTTTAGAAAAGAGAACTTAGACGAGAACTTAGAAAAACTTTTACAAGCTACTCGAAATCGAGAACAAGAACAATCTGAATAAAGAAGAAATAAAAAGAACCAGAAAAAGGAGAATATCCAAAACAATGGCTAAGGCCAATTACGAGAAAACAAAAGAGAGAGATCTTCTCTTTTATAACGAATCAAGATCACGGCTATGATCCGATAAGTTATAGTTTCTACCGTAGAATCTAAACCGAATGAAATTATTAACTCAGTTATTAAAGATTTAATTATCTTTGAATAACAAATCTTAAATCTAGATTTTCCCAGAGTTCTATGATGTTAAGTATATCCTACTAGAAACCTCATGAAGTCATGATCGTTGATTGTGAGTCATCGATCTAAACTCTTAAGTGAGTGTGGTTCTAAACCAAATCATTCTCACAAAATTTATCAACCTGTGTTCCGAGACTTTAAATAGTATTATTATTCATGTCAAGATGACAACAAATGTTAAGACAAAAATGTACCAAATTTTAGAATCAACTACATAAGTTTCGAGAACACTCAAATACAAGAACAACCCAAAGAAGGGTGGAAAAGCTTGAGAAGCAATCGAGAAAAAGCCAAAGGAAAAGAAGATGATAGAAAGGTAGTGGATAACTCCACTATAGAGCTATGAACTTAAGAATATGGATCTATATAGTAAAGAAGATATCTTAATAAGATAAGACGTTAACTCAGTAGAATGTCACTGAGAAGAGTTGGACGCCCAAGAGGCGGAGGTAAAGATCAAGGTTCTAGAAACATAGATAAAAGACATGAAGCTAAACGAGAAGTAACCTCACCCTCCCACCGCCTGAACATAGAATTGAGGAATTATTTTTAAGACAGAACCCACCTATTTTCAACAGAATGAGAGATCCAGCTAAAGTGGAAGTTTGGGTATGAGCTCTAGAACGCATCATTAACTTTCTGCGTTGTACGGATCAAGAATACATGATGTGTGTTTCGTTCCAACAGATGGGATCAACAGATTTATGGTGGGAAGCACACAGAAAGACTATGACCCATGAACAACTAGCAAACTTGACCTGAGAAATCTTCAAGATGAGAGTATATGACAAGTATATCCCTAGGAGCTATCGTAAGAAGAAGGAGATGGAATTTTACAATCTGAAGCAAGAAAGGATGACTGTGACAAAATACGATCGAGTGTTCTATGATATGACACGATATGCACCAGAACAAGTAGACACGAGCAAGAAAATGGCGGAAAAGTTTTGTGCAGGTCTGAGGCACAAAATTAGGATGACATTGGCAAGCCATGACGGATTATTTTATACTGAATCCCTCAATTGAGCTCTTAACAAGAAGCTACAATGTCAGGAGAAAAGCATACAACCCCTGCGACACTGATGTCCGTCCAAACACAATCTCAAAGCTTTAGAGGAAAGCATAAATGGGAGGATAACCATAACAACTCCACTTCGAAGAAACTATGGCAAGAGAAAACTTGTTCCCAGAACTACGAGAAACAGAACCTGACCATTCAGAGAGGGAACTATTTAGAAAAGTTTTCTATTTGTCTCAAGTGCAAGAAGATACATGGCGGAATATGTATAGCAGATAGCGACAGGTACTTTTTGTGTGGCTAGAAGAGGCACTTCACAAACTATTGTCCTACTAGACAGTAGGAAATAGGCGCAAGGTCTAATCAGATAGCGACAGACCAAATTGTCCGAGCAATTCAGGCTCAACCCCAAAAATATCAACAACCTCAGCAGTTACCACCACCCCCACCACTACCACCTTAGTACCAACGACGCAAACATTAGAAACAGCCATGACAGACCAAGTTTATGCAATGAAATAGAAATAGTCTGAAGAAAATCAGGGAAACCTGACAGGTATGGGCACCCTCCTTGGCACACCAGCAATCATTTACATGATACTGGAGCATCTCATCCTTTCATTGCTCAAACATGTGTAAAGAACATAAGACTGGAACTAGAACCAATAGAGACAACCTTAAGAGTTTCTTCACCTTTGGGAGGAACTACTACTCTCACACATTCTTGCTCTAACCTAAGCTTGGATTTAGGATCACTTAAGGTTTTTGCGAACAATCTTAGTGTAATCTCGATGAACGACGTAGACAAAATCTTAGGCATGGATTGCCTAGCCGAAGGTTATGCCCTAATCCTTTACAAGAAAAGACAAATCTCATTCCCACATCTAAGAAAAATAACCCACGAGTTTTCACGAGATTACCATAAACAAGAAGAAGGCAGTTATTTCAGCACTGCAAGCCACAAAGTTAGTAAAGAAAAGTTTGAACCTACTTATGATACACAAGTGGAGAAGTAAAGGAAGAAAGGAAGATTTAAGATTTCTCCATTGTACGAGAATACCCAGATGTATTTTCAGAAGTACTGCCAAGATTACCATCAAATGGACAATTAGAATTTATAATCAACCTAGAACCATGATCAACACCAATGTTCAAACCATCATTTACAATGATCCCTAAAGAGTTAGAAGAACTCAAGATGCAACTTCAAGAACTTTTGGACCTAGGTTTTATCAGTCCTAGTGTATCACCTTAGGTGTCACATGTGCTTTTCATGAAAAAAAAAGGATGGAATTCTAAGAACGTGCATAGACTACAAAGGTTTGAACAAGCTGACACTAAAGAACCGATATCCTTTACCCAGGATTGACAACTTGTATGATCCACTTAAGGGATCAAGTGTCTTATCAAAGATAGATTTGATATCAGGATACCACCAACTGAAAATCCGATCGGAAGATGTTCCTAAGTCTGCCTTTCGAACCCGGTATGGTCACTATGAGTTTATAGTGATGCCTTTTGGATTAACCAATGCACCGCAGTGTTCATGGACCTGATGAACTGTGTGTTCCACCCTTACCTCGACAAGTTTTCTTGGTCTTTATAGATGATGTTCTTATCTACTCGAAGAATGAAGAAGAACATGATAAACATCTAAGAATCACCTTAGAAACCCTTCGAAACGAGAAGTTCTATGTTAAATTCAGCAAGTGTGAATTTTGGCTTAGTGAAGTAATGGTTCTTGGACACATTGTGTCATCTGAAGGAATCAAGGTAGACCCCATCAATGTAGAAGCTCACCAACGACTCCAAATGAAATCAGAAGATTCTTAGAATTAACTAGATACTATCGGAGATTCATCGAAGGATTCTCCAAGATAGTGGACCAATGACACAATAACTACGTAAAGGAATCAAGTTTAAGTGGTCTCTAGAATGTGAAGCCAGTTTTCAGCTTTTGAGAGAAAAGTTGACTACCGCCCCGATACTAGCAATCCCAGAACCCAACAAAGAGTATGTAGTCTATATGGATGCATCCAAGAACGGATTATGATGTGTATTGATGCAAGAAGGAAAAGTCATAGCATATGCATCACGACAACTAAGACCACATGAACTGAATTACCCAACTTACGATCTGGAGTTAGCTGCTGTTGTGCATGCTCTGAAAATTTGGAGACACCACCTCTATGGAGTTCGGTGTGAAATTTTCACAGATCACAAGAGTCTCAAGTACTTTTTCGAGTAGAAATACCTTAATATGACACAGAGAAGGTGGCTCGAATTAGTGAAGGATTAAGACTGTGGTATAAATTATCACCCAGGAAAAGCTAACGTAGTAGCTGATGCCTTAAGTCGTAAGACTTCCTCAAAGCTTGCATTACTTCTAACCCAAGAGAATAAACTCATAACAGAGTTTGAGTTAATGAACTTGAAAATTTTACCACCAACCGAGACAATGGAGGAAATTATTGTCACTTTGATAGTAGAGCATTACTTGAGAAATAGAATTTTAGATACTCAAAGGAATGATAAAAATATTAAGAAGATACATTTGAAAGTGAGAAAGGATGATGCTACAGGATATCACGAAGAAGTTGATAATGTCATCACCTTGAGGGAAGACTATGTGTCCCACATAGTGCAGAACTTAAAGAATAGATCATGAGCGAAGCACATGATACACTGTATACCGCCCACCCAGGAAGTACGAAAATGTACCAGAATTTGAAGAAAAAAAAAATTCTAATGGGACGGTATTAAGATGGATATAGCATTATTCTTAGAGAGATGTTTAACTTGCCGGCAAGTGAAGGCAACTGCATCAATGACTTTATGGCAAATTGCAACCATTAGAAATTCTAGAATGGAAATAAGAGCATATTGTTATGGATTTTTGCTACCGGATTACCCAGATTTAAACAAGGAAACACTGCCATTTGGGGTAATCGTAGATCGTCTCACAAAATGTGCTCACTTTGTACCTATAATGATAACTTATGGGTCAGACAAGTTAGCTCAGTTGTATGTTCGTGAGATCATACGATTACATGGCGTACCAGTGTCAATCACCTCAGGTCGATACTCAAAGTTTACATCCAGATTCTGGATGAGTATCCAGAAAGAATTAGGCACAAGGTTGACCTTTAGTACTGCATTCCAACCTCAAACTGATGGACAATCGGAGAGAACCATTCAGACTCTATAAGACATGTTGAGAACAATGGTTCTCGACAGAGGTGTAAGTTGGGAAGCGATACTACCATTAATCAAGTTTGCCTACAACAATAGCTATCAGGCGACAATAGAGATGACTCCATATGAAGCACTATATGGAAAGAAATGTAGATCACTACTCTATTCAGACGAGGTTGATGAAAGAATGATAGTAGGCCCAGACTCAGTCAGCAAGATGACTGAGATTGTTAGACAAATTAGAAAAAAAAAATCAAATAAGCTCATATGAGACATAATTCTTATGCTAACACTCGTAGAATCGAGCTACAATTTGAAATATGAGATAAAGTTTTCTTAAAGGTTTCTCCTTCTAAAGGATTAATCATATGTGATGTTAAAGGAAAATTTAGACCTCGTTTTATTGGATCGTACGAAATTTTTGAAAAGAATATGTCCAATGGCATATAGATTAGTCTTACCACTTACATTTGGAAAAGTTCACAACGTTTTCCATATGTCATAACTTAGAAAATACGTGTTTGAGCCAAAGCATGTTATTCATCAAGGAGAGATGATTTTGAAACCTGAATTGAGAAGTAGGATCTTAGCTGCTCAAATAAAAGAAGAGAAAAGAAGAGGATAATATAATTGAGTTTGAAACTTGGTTTCAATGAGAAAAGAAGAGGACAATATGAGTAAATTTTGAAACTTTGTTTCAATGAGTTCAGTTCATAAGTAAGCATTGAAACTGTGTTTCAATGAGAAATGAAAAGTATGAATGAGTATAAATGAGCTTTGAAACTCTGTTTCAATGAGGAATGAAGATTATGAAAGAAGGAATATTTTTTAAAATGTAAGTTATGACATTTATGAATGATGATAAGAGAAAGAAAAGACTTACCTTAGATCTATGATTATTTCCAAGGAAGAATAGTGAATGACGAGAAAGAATGAGAACTTAGAAAGCTTTCGAACTTTTCTAAGGTAGTAGTTTCCAAAAGAGAGATTAGTCAAATGTACTCTAAGATGCATTATCACAAGTGTAAAAGAATATAGAACGATGGATTAGTAGGGGTTATCTATTATCCCGATGAACATATATGTTCAGTAAGATGAATGAACCGGAACACATTAGAATGAGAGGGACTCTGAGAATATGCAGGAATGAGACTACATATCAAAAGAGAGCTTAAAAGATATTATCAAAGAAGGAAGGACTCGAAGGAGCAGTGACACCAAGATGATCTCAACGAATGACATTATATGATTAGTGATACAATTATGGTCACCTTATTCGGTAGTATACCTCAACGAAGATTCAATTCGGCTATTGATTTATCGCTAGATTTCTTAGAGAGTTATAACCCGAACGATGTGTGAGTTCTGTTCACGAGTAGCAAGTTTCAGTTTCAGTTTAATAAGCGAGATTCAGTTTCAGTAGAACGTAGAGAATAAGGGAGTTAAATTTCAGTTCAGTTTCAATTTCAGTTCAGTGGAACGTAGAAAGTTTTAGTTCAGTTCAAGTTCAATTCAGTTCAGCTCATTCAATTCAGTTCATAGGTATTGTCACGAAAAATACAAGTCATTAAATTCCTTTCAGTAATCAATTATATCATTGAGTTGAACTCTATGATCTTAATGCAATTAAGAAGTCATATGAGGTCCTTCTAAAATCTATGGTAAAAGAAGTTCTAGTCAAGACAACCATTGAAATATTATCCCTGAACCTAAGTATCTTTATGACTGAGAAGTGATTGTGATGGGCCTGATCACCCCATGTGATCAAGAAGATCTCAGTAGTTGTCATTCTGGTCTCCGGACCCTAAAGCTCAGCATTTTTGAAATTCAGTTGGGTTCATTCCTTTCTTTTTAATATTTAATCGGTTGACGTCTGTCTCTAAACAGTTTGTCCAACCCTCGCTTAAGTTATCATGAGAGATGATGGACCCACATGATTGATAAGTTATCATAATAAATTTCCTTAAACCTTCGGAACTAAGACGTATTCGGTATATGGCTATCTAAGTACCATGATTACAGTTTTGAGATTTTATATGTTGAGGACATATAGTAAGTGCTAACATTAAGTATGTACATGGTAACGTGGGTTGTCTCCATGTTACCATACGCCACTTCGAAGAAGGGATAAAGTTTAGAATGAAGATAAGAATGAGGTTCCTTATGATGAAAGTGAGGTTACACTTATGCCGCCACCTCAGAGAAATTGCCATCCTTCAGTGGATGTGCAACCTAGTTGACGCAGAACTATGAGTCAAAGTTCTGGAACGAAATAGAGAAACGATTAGAGTGATATCTTCTCACAGTTAGAGAGATACACTAAGTTATGATATAATGTTCATCGATAAGGTGCTCGACGAGATTCATTCCGGAGTACAAGTATGTTAAGGTGCTCGACGGGATTCGTTCCGGAGTACAAATGTGTAAAGTTGCTCGACAGGATTCGTTCCGGAGTACAAGTATGTTAAGGTGCTCGACAGGATTCGTTCCGGAGTACAAATATGTAAAGTTACTCGACGGGATTCGTTCCGGAGTACAAGTATGTTAAGCTACTCGACGGGATTCGTTCCGGAGTACAAGTGTGATAAAGTTTCTTGACGGGATTCGTTCCGGAGTATAAATGTGATAAAAGAATGCAAGGAATAGAAACGGTCCAAGAAAGGAATAAAGCGATTTATATAAATCGTAATGAATGTTAAAGAAGTGCAAGAGAGATAAGAGAAGAATAATATCGCCCTAAGGGACGATATGAGTTATGTAAAAAAAAAAAAAAAAATCCGTATCTACTTCTGGATCGAAAATTTCAAGAGTTATTGAATGAGTAGTTTTCAGAAATGTTACCCTTGAGATTAGTAAATTTCGGGATGAAATTTATGTTAAAGGGGATAGAATGTAACACTCGAGAATTTTATACCGGGCTTATATGTGTTTAAAAATCCCAAGAATAAAATTTTTGGATTAGAAACTTTATTTTGAAGCTTGCTGCCAAGTTTCAGCGAAAACGGAGATCAAATCTCCGCTCTTTCGAGAACCGACTTATACTTTTATAACCGGTAGCAATAGCAAATACGGGATTCATTCGAATACCCGGATTTGAAGTCCGAGACGAGATATGGACAAAGCGCGATAATTTACATTCACTTTTATCGCGATACGGACCATACGCGGAACTTTTTATTTTTCGCCGTCCGGTGAATAGTAAAATTGAGAACTCGAGAAATCGAGAAAACTCCTATTTATCGATTTTGATAGCACGAGTAATGAGAAAATTCTCGAGAAGTTTAATAAAATGAATTTCAGAAGAAACGGAGTTTTTAATTAATATTTATCAAGAAATCGAGAAACAAACATTTTCTCAATTTACGTGCAACTCGATCGGGCCAAACCCCGACTTTAGTTCACGAGAGACGAAGATGTTTTAATGAGTAAGAAAGACGAGTGTGTTGATTCCCGTTTCAACCAAGATAGATAAATAACAAAGAATCAAATCGAAAATATCTAAAAGGCGAAAAGACGATTTTGCCCCGGATACTTTCGATATTTTGGGTGGGCAACTTGTGGCCTATTGTAATACCCCGTCTTTTTAAATTCCGAAATAAATGATATTTGAACACGATAACTATATTATATATTAGTAGTTGTAGTATAATAATGAAAGTTTCTATAAGTGAATAAGAATTTTGGTTTAAGATAATAAGTAAATAAAAAAAATTTCTTGATTATATATTAAGAAATGTTATTATTAAGAATAGGTAATTACTTTGGAAATAATTAAGTATAAGTGTTATGTTTTGAGAACTATATTATGATATGCAAAGGTGCACACATTTCATAGTTAATGTTTTAAAATAGAACATTAGTCTATGTATATATATATATTAAGCCTGCACGCCTAAAGCATATATATGTTATGTTGTTGAAAAATTCATAGGAATGATATAAGCCATAAGTATAGATATAGGTATATGCTGTAGGAATTATCAAAACACGAAATGAAACCATACGCATGGTATACATATATATATTATGAAACTGCCAACTTGATATGTGGGAAGAATAAAGAGAGATAGAACACTGAGATGTATGCACATGTATACACAATTATAAAGTAAGGAAAGATAATAAAGTAAAACACTTGAGTATACATAATATCTTATATATATAGGTGTTGGTACATAGTTGGCTAATACCAAAGCTATATAAAATAAATAAAGTCTAAAGCTACTTTACACAAAGCTGCAGCCTATCACACCCTTTTCTATCTTTGAACAAGAAATCTAAACAAATCTATAAGTGCAAACTGTCCCAAATCAAATAGACTAAGAGCAAGAGTCAAAAAACTGCAATAGGTTGAGTAAGAGTCAAAAAGGCACCATCAAAGAACTCAAAATCTAAAAAGGGGGATTTGGGCGGTTGCTAAGTTGGGAAAGATGGCAGAAGCTGCCCTTCTACACTCTCTCACAAGCAAGACTCTGCAGGGCCTGCCCAAAATGGACCAATAAGATAAAAAGGAAAGAAAGAAAGCTAGCTATAAATGTCAGAAGTGTGATGATGATAACATAAAAATAGGAAGGAAACCATTGGGAAGAAGGAACAAAGCAGCACAGCTGCTGCAGTAGAAACTGAGCAGCCATACTGCTGCAGAGGATAAAACAGAGCTTTAGGCCTGCAGTAGGAGACTGCAGCTCGGTTGAGTAAAGGAGAGAAGTCTTCCAGCCATGCTTTCCTTCTATGCCCTACAAACAATAGCAACCAGAGCTATTAATATAGCTATCTAAACTTAAGTCTTAAGCATTTAGATAAGAAAGAAAACCACACTGCATAAACCTCTATATAAAGGAGTAGAGGGACTGCCTTAAAACCGTTTATTACCCCAACACTTTCACATATCAGTTTCATAAAGAGAAGTAGCAGTACCAATATTCAAGAAGTCCACAGTTCATTCAAGAAGAAGGAGATAAAGCTTTAGGTAATCTCAACCTTCTTTTATGTATTAGCTAATGAATCATAATACTTAAACTTCTAAAACCAAAATTGAAGCTTAATACTTCTAGAACCAAAACAGAGTATCAAACATGTAGTTATACTAAAGTACAATTTATATATATGTTTAAGATATCAGTTAATGACCAACGTATGAACTTAATGTATATATGATCATAGTTTTGAAAAGCCAACCCTAAGCAGTTAAAGAACAGAACCTGAATATATATATATATATATATATATATATATATTCTTTCCAGAACATAGGAGACCTAGAAAAACAGATTTAAAACATTGAGAGGCAATTAACTATGAACATAGTGTTATTCAGCTAGGAGGTGATGATGATGAACTTTAATAAACAAGCATAGAGTATGCTTTAAGACTAAAGTTACAGAATTCGCATAGACCATTTCAAACCTCAGCACTCTAAGATGGACATGAAACAGAACTGGTATCAGCACACTAAGAACCATGCCTAGCCCAGAATCAAATAAGTTAGACTCCAGTCACCAATATCACACAGACCTACACTCTTATTCCAAATTCAGAACTATCACACGTGAATTATAGAACATACAGAACATAGATATATAAAAAAATTATACCTTCATAGTTCAGTTATGTATATGTATGTTCTGGTTTGGACTTAAACCTATATGTGTACATTCTATGTAATCTTCAGAACATAGAGCTATGTTTAAATAATCAGACTTTAGAACCTAAAACTTATACATATACATATTTTAAGTTTCAGCACCAGTTATGTAGTCTACAAAACTCAAGGATTTCAGATTATAACATCAGGAAAAATCAGACCAGTAGTAATTTAAAAAAAAAATTTAGATTTCAGATTCAGAAAAACAATTAAGTGGATATTCAAAGAACTCAAGAATCAGGACAACAAGAAAAACATTAGATTTGAAACATGTTTAGTGCTCAGCTAAAGAACATTGTGAACTTAGAATATATATATATATATCTAAACCATAGGCTATCAGAAATAGAACCTAAAAAAAAAAAAAAAAAAATCTAAGTACAGCCATTCTTCACCATAACCATATCACTCTCTCAGCTAGAATCAGATTTAATGAGAAAAGAGAATTAATCAATGAGAAACCAAACTGAACAATTCAGAATTTAGAAACTCTTAACTGAACTAGAGCTTCTTTCCTTTTTACCCAACTCGAAATGGAAAGGAGAAATCAGGATTTCGAATGGTGCAGTTAAATTAAGATACAAGAAATTTCAGATTTTAAATCCCTAAATCGAAACCTAACTTATCAATTTTCTAAAAACAATTATTTGAAAGAATTTAAACAATGCAGAAACAGTAGAGTATGAAATTGAAACTGAGACCCAAAAATCTGAAATAAATTAAAAGAAATAAGAAAGGGAGGAAGTTATACCTTAAAGTCGACGGCGACCGGAGAAGGAGAAGATCGAGAGGAAGCAGAAGAAATCGAGAGGGTATAGAACCTGAAATTAGAAACTAGAAAAATTAGTAAACTGGGGTTCAAATCATAATCAAATCGAGATATGTAGTTACAGAAATTTAAAATCTAAATTAGAAGAATTTAGAGGAGGAAGAAGTTTATCTTAATTGATGAGAATGAGCTCCGGTGAGCCTCCAACCGGGAACAACCGCGCAGCGGGAGCGAGAGAGAGAAAGAATTCGAGGAGACAAAGAGAGAGTAATAGAAACAGGAGAGACGATAGCGAGGGGAAGAAGCGGCGAAGTGGAATGCACGGTGGTTGCGGTGCAGCCGCTGTTATAGACCGAGAGAGAGACAGGGAAGAGAACAGAGATGGAGAAGTCGAGAGAGAGAAGGGTTTCTAGATGGGGATTATTTGGGCTAAGTAGAGAGGATCAGTTTAGGGATTTAAAAGATTAGGGTTAATGATGGATAATTGGTATAATATTGGGCTTATTTGGAGTTGGGCTAGAGAATTAGAAGGAATAGGTATGAGAAATAAATTAATGGGCTAGTTAATAGAAATTGGGACTTAGGATACTTTATTTATGGGCTATACCTACTATGTAGGGAATTAATTAGTATAAGGCCCAATCCTTTATTCAAGAAAATTTATTTAAAAGAATGATCCTTAATTGAGGAATTATGATTATAATTCCAATGGAATTATTTAAGTATAAAAGGAAAATATATCCTTAGGACTCGGAGACAAATAGAACTAAGATACGAGAATAGTTCTAGAATTAATATTATTTCCTTATAATTAAAGATAATTAAGAAAAGAACTTGTACTCAAACCGAGTATCTTATTACGAGGATTATTTAAGGTTACTACGGAAGCGGAAGTTCGAAGACCGGGAAAAGTTAATCTGTGAAGACAAGAAAGAATTCAACGAAGTAGGCTTTTCTAACTCTATAAAATTATGTGTGCCTGTATACTATTTATGTTGCTTTCAAAATGATCTCAAATTGAGAAAATTATGTTTCAAAGTCTTGTCTTGCCGAAATGATTTATGTTTTGTATAAATGCCTATCTGTTTAAGGGTACCTGGTGTAAGGACCCTGGATTCCTTGTTTAAGGATCCAAAGAATTGTAATCGAAATAACTGTGCACATATAACCGTGAGTCATCTATCGGGTTGGCCGGTTACAGTAAACCGGGAGTCATCTATCGGGTTGGCCGGTTCAGTGGACCGTGAGTCGTCGAAGTTGTTGACCGGTTCGGTGTCCGTAGAAGGTGGCCACCTTCTCGGTACCATAAATTATCAGTACAATCAAATTACAGATATGGCCAGTATACTAAAGAAAATTAGACATCGATGTCGAACAGTAGGATCTTTCACAAATGAATTTAGTGAACGTAGGTGCTTTTAAAGACAAAATCCCTATGTCTCACTTTTACGGCATTGACAATTATATTGTATGTATGTGGTTTTGGCATGTGTCTACTGAGTACGTTTGTACTCAGCCCTGCATGTATTTATAAATGTGCAGGTTGAGACGTGATGACGGGAGATGCTATGATGGGCTTGTCGGTCTTTATATAAAAGTCTTGGGTGTCTACGTGTCTTCATACACGTAGACTTCAGTCGATCCTTATTCCGCTGCAAGAGGTTCCATTTGTTTTGTTTGGCGAATGTGTCAATTCAGAGTTAAACTCTTGTTATGAACTAATACTCAGTTATAAAATATCCTTTCGTTCGGTTAAGTCCATAGTTTTCCTTTTTATCCTTTATTTAATTAATTGTTTTATAGTCGCGCTTCCGGACTCTGCCGGGAAGGGCGGAGAACGGGGCGTGACAGAGTGAGAAAAAAATGGAAGCCAAGGAAATAAGGGTACTCGATCGGCATGATATTTTACGTACCTCCTGGCACAAGCGAGAGATATTATTTGAGATGTCTGCTTAACATTGTACGTGCTCCAACATGTTATGAAGACATAAGGACAGTCGATGGTGTTCTCTATAGTACATTTAAAGATGCATGATATGCATTAAGTCTATTAAGTGACGATAAAAAATATATTGATGCCATAATAAAAGCAAGCCATTAGGCGTCTTAATCATCATTACACAAGTTGTTCGTCATGTTGTTATCAACAAATTCGACAGAACGTCCAAATGATGTATGAAATACATGTTGGGAACATTTATTAGATAACATACTATACACTCAAAGGGCATTGTTACATAATCCAGGTATGACTATAGGAAATATTATATTATTGTATTTTAATTATATTATAAATTAATAATAGATATTTGTATTTTCCAAACAAACAGATCATCAATTGGGTATTGATCAAATTAAAGCGTTCACTCTTGTGGAGATAGAGAAGCAGTTAACGAGTCTTGGTAGGAGCTTACAAGAATTTCAAGGTATACCTTACATGAGTGAAGACTTTTTTCAATTAAAAGAAAATACCTTGATTAATGATGATATGAGTTGCGATCGAGATAGCTTGATTGGAGAGCATACACATCTAATGACAAATCTAAACAACGAGCAAAGGTGTGTATATGAAGAGATTGTGCATTTTGTCAAGTCAAATATCGGCGGCTTTTATTTTGTATATGGTTATGAAGGCACAAGTAAGACATATCTATGGAGAACCAGGAGGGAGGACAACACATTCGCGATTCAAGATACCTATAAACGTTAATGAAGAATCAACATGCAATATACAGCAGTGAACGACGTTGGCAAAACTAATAATCAAGTGTGAACTCATTATTTGGGATGAAGCGCCGATGATGCACAAATATTGTTTTGAAGCATTAGATAGAAGTCTAAGAGATATAATGCGTTTTGATAATCCATCAAGTGCAGACACTCTTTTCGGGGGCAAAACAATAGTCTTAGGTGGTGATTTTAGACAAATATTACCAGTTATACCAAAAGGGAGTAGACAAGATATTGTTTTTGCAACAATTAATTCGTCTTATCTCTGGAGGAATAGTAAAGTATTGCGTTTGACAAAAAACATGCGACTGCAACAAATGACTACCGATAAAGATACTGTTGAATTAGAAGAATTCGGTAGATGGATTACGAAAATCGGAGATGGAACGATTGGAGGTCCACATGATGATGAAGTTGACATATATTGGAATTGGAGCTTAAGCCTCCAAAATCTGAATAAACACGAATAAATAATCAAAGGAAAATTCAACCGTGACGTGGTACAACCACTGCCCTAAAAGCTATTCCCGACGAACCCAAGGTGCACGGTTCCAATGCCGAAAATACTCTCAAGGTTTAACACGGTCCCGACGTTCGTAGTGCCCTTACGAATTTCGGGTTGGAGATGAAATCCGGATGGGGGAGAAGAAGAAATAAGCTATGGTTATTTTCTGAGGGAGAAGTGAGTTGTAGAACGTATATAAGGAATTCAATTCTGTATATATGGTTTTATGGAAAGAGTATATTTATATGAAGAATGAAAGATACGTGCATATACTGATCTCCAAAATATAGAAACAAGAAATTGACTGAGTCATGGGGGAGAAGAAGAAATAAGCTATGGTTATTCTGTCACGCCCCGATCTCCGCCCTTATAGCGAAGTCCGGGTACGCGACTATAAAACAAATAATAAAATAAAGGATAAAAGGGAACTGTGGACATAACTGAAAAAAAGGATATTTTATAACTGAGTCTTAGTTCATAACAAGGAGTTTAACTCGAAATTGACACCTACGTCAAACAAAAGTCTATGAAACCTCTTGCAGCGGAAAAAGGATCTACGTAAATCTACGTGTATGAAGACACGTAAACCCCCAAGAGTTCGACTACGCAAAAGACTAACAAGCCCGTCAAAGCACCTCCATTCATCACGTCTCAACCTGCACATTTAAAAATACATGCAGGGCTGAGTACAAACGTACTCAGTAGGCACATGCCGAAATCGCATACATATATATATAATTGTCATTGCCGTAAAGAGTGAAATATAGGGATTTGATCTTTAAAAGCACCTATGTTCACTAAATCCTTTTTGTGAAACCTAAAGTTCGACAACTGTCTAAGTTCTTTAGTATTCTACCATATCTATTTTCTATGTGTACCGTGAAGTTGGCCACCTTCTACGGACACCTGACCGGTCAACACCTTCGTCGACTCACAGTCCTTTGTGTACACTAGTTCGAGCGGGGTTGCTTACCCACTAGAACCCGAATTCGATTAAATGATAACAAGATAGGCATCGTACAAAACATAAATCATTTCGGCAATACAATACCTTAAAACATAAGTTCTCCTTTGAAAACCTTTACGAAATATCAACATAATAGCATACGAGCACACATAATTTCTTTGTAATAGAAAGCCTACTAGGATAGCTTCGGTTTGCACTTGCTTTGGTCTCGAAACGCGAGGTAGATCTCTCGTAAGAACCTTTAGAAAATCTTGATAAGTTAAAATGCCCTTAGTGCATTTGAAACATTAATCGTAAGAATATATTATTCTCGGTTTTTGTTTCGATCCGTTAATTGAGATATTGATACCTCAGATCAATATTCTCTATAAGGTGTTGAATCCTCGATTCAATTTATTCCGGTGATCGACTTTAAGTGCAATGAGTGTATTAACACTTAATGAAATAATTAATTCTTGATAATTAATTATTCAAAAATATTGTAAGTTTCAATTATTTAACCTTTTAAATAACCTTAAAATATTAATTTCTTAAATAATCCTTAATATAATTAGAGATATCAATTCTCTTATTGGAACCCAATTACTAAATAAATTAGATTTTCTGGATTTAATACTTAGGCTTTAATTGTCTAAATTTTAAATTTCTAATGTTTAACTATAATGTAAGTATCTACTAGCCCATAAATAAATTTTAGCACAACACTAATTAATCTAGCCCAATTTATCATGTGTGGGTAGCCCATTGTTTTATTTAAAATTTTCCGGCCCATTAATAAGTATAGCCCAACTTTTATAAATTTTTTTTTTCGGCCCGACTCTTTTAAATCTACAGCCCAATTCAATTTGTCCTAGGCCCAGTTGATTAATTTACCGGCCCAGAAATAAATAATTCGGCCCATTCGATTTAATACACCTAAGCCCAACCATTTTTTATACTTGGGCCCGTTTTGTTTTAAACTTCTGGAGCCCAACAGAATATTTGGCTGGCCCGTTAACCCGGCCCACACCCGGCCCATTTCTAGAATCTTCTACCCTAACTTCACCCTACCCTCATTTCCACCTTCACTCTTACTTCCCCAGACTCCGCCGCTCCTCTCTTCTCTCTCGATTCTATTTCTAAACTCTCCTATCTCTGCTGTTTACCGTAGGAAGGCGAAGCCTCCCTAGCTCAAGACTTCTATCAGTGGGAGCTAATCGGCGTCAGGTCGCCAGTAATTCAAGGTGAAAGCTTTCATCTTTCTTTAATTCCAGTTTTAGTTCGATTCTGTTTCTTTCTTGACTAGGTTTGCATTATGTGGATCTCTTGAACATTTGTTTAGTGGAATTCAAGACACGCTTTCAAAGTTTTCTGTTTTCCAGATTTTGAATTCGTATTTCTATGCTAATTTCCTTCTATGTTCAATTCTTAGGAGTGTTGCTGGATTCTAAGCGTGGAGGTGGGATTTTTGTTTTACAAGTCTGGAGCACGATTCACTGGTTTTAGCTAAGTTCTTTTCCTTTATTTTCTTGCTTTCGTTTTCTTTCTGTCTTCAAATCTCTTTTATCTTTCTGGCTCTATAAGGATCTCTTTGCTAAATTTGTGGAGTAGGGACAGAGCCCTATCATCCTTGGATTTTCTAAGTCTTTACTGAATTTCCCTATACTTATAAACTCGAGACATGCGTGCATGCAATCTGTGGTTTCTAAGTCAGGATAGTTTCTACTTAGTCTATGTTCCAAGATTTTGAATCTGCTTCAAAATTTCTGGTAGTTGGGTTTGTAGTTTTTCTTTTAGAATTTCAGTCTCGTTTGCTATTTGCTTCTCTAGGAAAGTTATTATGAAGCAGGTTTGTGTTCTTATGTTACTGAAAGTTCACTCACGGTTTCAAGTTTCTGGTTTGGATTCTATAGTGAGTGTACTCTTATGTGCTAATATAATGGAGCTATGTTTATGTTCTGGAATTTGTGCTCTGTCTTCTTTTATAAGTGATTAATTGACAGAACATGTATTCATACTAAGTCCTTTATTTTCTGATGAAGAATGGTTATATTCTGATTTCTATGTTCTGTTTTAATAGTCTATGGTTTGGTTACACTCTAAATTCATCATGTTCCTTTAACTGAGCATTAAACAGGCTCATAATTATATGTTTTCTCCATGTTCTAAATCCTGGTTTCTAGTCCCCTAATATACTGAGGTAAAATTCTGCAATAGAGTGCTAGAACCCCATTAAACTTCTCAATTCAAATCTGTATAACATTATTATAACTTTTGTTCTGTTTGATGGATTTATTTGGAGGCAGTATGCAGATTATAGTTAAACATAGTTGTAAGTTGAAAATCTGGAAGACATAAACCTAAACGTATAGTTAAAGCTTAGATTCCTCACCTTAGGACTTTAACTACTTCTTCTTATTTTTGAACCCTTCTATCTTCTCCAGCGGCAGAAAGTATGTATGTTTTTGTGGTGTGATAAATTGCTTATGTTAGTGTCTTCTTTATAGAATGAGAAGCTTAGTTGCTATCTATCCTAATCTGTCAAATCTCTCTCTCTGCAGGTAAAGCAAGGCATGGGAGGAAGTCCCTTATTCACTCCAGCAGTAGGTTTGTGGTGTTGGGGACTTGTGATTCAATCACTCCCTACCTACACACCATGCTGCAACCTGTCACTTCTTAAGATCCTGCCTTGTCTTTGCTTTAGTATAGTTACAGGCGTTTTAGAAAAGTCTTCCCTATGTTCACCATTCTTCTTAATATTTTGGTTTTCTGTCTTGTTTCTTTTAGATTTCTACCGAAGAGAAATGTATTGCTAGTTTAGATTTCTGCCAGGAAATGTTATAGCATATACATATATATATATATATATATATATATATATATTTTCTTTGTTTCCATGTAAGTGTTTTACATTTTCATCTTTTAGCCTTCTTTAGTATCTCTTCATGCATGTGCATATCCACTTGAGTGCAAATCCCCTTCCTTTCAAAAAAAAAAATCAATATGCAGGTCTTACTATTTATAGATATTATATATATATATATATATATATATATATAACATCTTATGCGTGTGGTTTGAAGTGCAAATGCACAATTTAATAAGATCATTTGTATATATATACTTATGCGTATGGCATGTTACATAGACAAATTAAATCACATCATTATTATTGTATGCATCCTAAGCATATCACTTATATAGTCCTCTAATTAAATCATATCCATATATATAACCAAGGTATAAACAAAATCTTAATATCAATCTCTCAAGATATTAATCATGTAATCTCTTAATAATTGTTATCTTAAACCAAAATTCTTCTTCAACTAAATTAAATTCTCGTTAGTTAAAATGAAATGTTCAATATATAAATACGAGTGCGTTCGAATATTGCTTACTTTGATAATTAGAAGACGGGGCATTACACATTTCCAACAATCCCCCACAAATGGAAAACATAACAAGGAAAGGAAAAACTAGAGGAATATTGACGCGTAAATACAAGTAGTCTGAGACTTTGAACTTGCACAATAGTGATGCAGGAGAACATACAACACTCACAAAGTAGTCTGAAACTTTGAACTTTATGAGCTCGCACGTTAGCCCCCACAACACGCATCATTCCTGTGGAAATTCGTCTCCGCGATAAACAATTTTGGCTCAATAAATACCCTCGATCATCATGTGTGTTCTAGAAATCGCAACTTCATAGAAGAGAGCCACCCTTCACACACACTAGGTGATTTCTATGATAATGTAATCGCCAAGACACTAAATATATCATACTCATATGATATACCGGAAGTCTCACGCATAAACAACCGCAAGAAATCATTAAGAGCCACAGCTGCTCAACCATCACAAACATAGTACAATCATACAAATCACCGCAGTGAAATTGTCTCGTCAGACATGAAACCTCTATGTCTAAAACATCACAACAGAATCACAATCCCGCAGGTTTGATTCGTTTACATGTATAGATTCGCAAATCAATATACATACACATCAATTAAACAAAACAAGACTTACACGGCTTCATTTGACCTCTTGGTATCCACCACATAAGCCCTCATTCATTTAAATGACTCCATCCCAATACCGGCAGAGAGTTCATCAACTTGTCTTTTGATGAGAGCCGTAGTGAACAGGTCTGCCAAATTCTTCTCTGACTTCACAAAGTCGAGAGAAATCACCCCTCCACTAAGCTTTTCCCTCACCACTGCATGTCAGCCGGATGTGTCTCCTCTTCCCATTGTAGACACTGTTTTTAGCAATAGAAATGACAGCTTGTGAGTCACAATGTAAAGAAATAGGTGCTAAAGACCTCTTACCCACTAGCACGTCGGCCATTAACTCTTGAAGCCACTCTGCTTCGTGACTAGCCAGCTCCAATGCTATAAACTCAGACTCCATCGTAGAACCTGCAATGCACATCTGTTTTCCCAATTTCCAGGAAATAACACCACCTCCAAGAGTGAAAACATATCCACTCGTGGAGCTTACCTCATCACTATCTGAAACCCAGTTCGCATCACAATAACCTTCAAATACATCAGGAAAGTTAGAATAGTGTAGACAATGATCAATTGTCCCTTTCAGATATCTCAACAAGCGATAAAGTGCAACCCAATGGTGACTGCTAGGATTATGAGTATACCTACTCAAACGACTCACCGCATATGCAATGTCAGGCCTAATACAGTTCATCAAATACATCACACTCCCTAGGATTCTAGCATATTGTTCTTGATTCACAGAATTACCAAGATTCTTCTTCAATTGCATGCTTGAATCAAAAGGAGTTTTCGCAGATTTAATCTATTTAATCCCAAGTATAATATCAGCTTCACCCAAGTCTTTCATATCAAAAACAGATGATAGATATGCTCTCGTTTCCAACACAACATCAAGACATGTACCAAAAATTAACATATCATCCACATATAGACAGATCATAACACATTCAGATCCACAAGATTTAGAATATAGGCACGACTCTGAACCATTTACCACAAATCCGTTTAACAAAATTGTGTCGTGAAACTTTTCATACCATTGAACAGGAGTCTGTTTAAGACCGTACAAAGACCTCTTCAATTTACAGACTTTATCTTCCTTACCCTTCACTACACACCCCTTGGGTTGTTCTATGTAGATTTCCTCATTAAGATCACCGTTTAAAAAGACTGTTTTAACATGAGAATAAGTATTAAAGAAGTCTACATCCTTTTTCTGTGAATATCCGACCACAACAAGTCTAGCTTTATACCTATCAATCGACCCATCAGGTTTTAATTTTTTCTTAAAGATCCATTTTGATTTAATAGGTTTGGTATTCACAGGCAAATTAACTAGTTCCCACGTATGATTATTAGTTATAAACTCTAACTCACTTTGCACAGCTTCTCTCCAAAATGGAGCATCTATACTAGACATAGCAGTAGAATACGTAGTAGGATCCTTATTAATAAAAAATGCACACACTACATAATCATCAATTAAATCAGGATATTCAGCCACAAATGCAGTAATAAAATCGTTACCAAACGAAGTTTCTATCCTTCGTCTTTTGCTTCTTCTTGGTTCAAAAATTTCTGCAGATTTCTGAGTCGAGTGCTCAGCAACATCATCTTGAACAGACTGCGAAGAACTACACACATTCTCACAAGAAACGTTAGTCTTCCACAGAAATATATTCACACGTTTAGGATCATTCAACCTCACCTTAGCAAGACACCCCCACACTTTCAAATAATTAAGATTAGGCTTGAAGCCTTTCCACATTTCATAGGGAGTTTTATCAAGCTTCTTATGAAGCACTCTGTTCAAAATATAGCATGTAGATAATACAGCTTCCTCCCACATACCACAAGGCAATCCAGAACTAAGCAACATAGCATTAATCATGTTCTTAAGAGTTCTATTTTTCCTTTCAGCAATACCATTCTGTTCAGGGGAATAAGGAGTAGTAAATTCATGTATTATTCTCCACCTCTGTCAGATCTAAGTCTCTTAATCTTGCTATTCAACTGATTCTCTACCTCAACCTTATATTTAAGAAACATATTAGTGGCTTCATCTTTAGATCGTAAGAGATATAGCCGAGTGTATCTAGAGCAGTCATCAACAAAGGATATGTAATACATTTTCCCTCCTCTACTAATTGTGCTTCTAAATTCTGCTAAGTCAGTGTGAACTAAATCCAGAAGTTCAGATGATCTATGTTCCACGTTCTTAAACGATTTCTTAGCAAATTTAGCTTCAACACAAATTTCACATTTAGCATGATCAGTTTGATTCATTGCAAGGATTAAATCCATAGCACGTAGCTTCTTGATAGATGCATAATTTACATGTCCAAGTCTAGCATGCCATACATCCAACGACTCAATCAAGTAAGCAGAAGAAGATGCATTTTCATTCATGACTTCATAATCAACATTGAGTACAAAAAGACCATCACTCAGATAACCCTTCCCAACAAATTCACCACTCTTAGTCAAAACTACTCTATCCGACTCAAACACAAGTTTCAGACCAGCTTTAATCAACAAAGAACCAGAAACTAAATTTCTACGCATGCTAGGGACAAACAACACATTATTTAAACACAGAGTTTTTCCAGAAGTGAGCTTGAGAATCACTTTTCCTTTCCCCAACACGTTCGCAACGCTGGAGTTCCCCATGTATACTTGTTCTCCCTCGGCGGCATCCTTGAATTCATGAAACAACTTCTTATCGCTGCAGAAGTATCTCAAGGCACCAGTATCTAAGACCCAATCCTTCTTGTTTTCCACCAAGTTGGCCACCACAATGGCTGCGAGGACGTTGTCAGTTTCTACAAGGCTCGCTTGATTCGCTGGCTTGACTAGTGATCTCGTAGGAGCATTTCGTGCACCGAACGCCTTGCGTTGGTTGCATTGGTAAGATTTTTTCCCGGGAGCTCCACAAGTTAAGCATGTGAACTTTGGTTTATATATCTTCTTTCCAGCCTTAAATCTCTGCTTCTTATCAGCACGCGAAGGCGGCTTCAACGTAGTACCTGTAATGCCTGCACCAGTGGAGGATTCCACAAGATTAGCCTTTGAAGATAAAAACAAGTTTGAAGACTTATCCTTTATGCGATTCGCCTCCTCGGTACGCATATGACTTATGAGTTCCTGTAGGGTGAAATCTCTCTTCTTGTGCTTCAATGTGTTCCAAAATTCAGCCCAAGAAGGAGGGAATTTTTCGAGTAGCACATTCGCCTGCAAGATCTCACACATCTTCATTCCTTCGTTCAGCACCACAACTGTCAGGTTCTCATACTCGGGAAGTTGCTCTATGATTCCTTTATCATCCACCATTTGAAATTGCAGCCACTTTCCAACCACATACTTTTTGAGGCCTGCATCTTCTCCTCCATATTTTTTCTCCAGCGCTTCCCAGATATCCTTTGTCGAGCGGCGATCCACGAATAAATCAAACAAGCTATTGGACATATGATTGAGGAGGTGTCCGAGAACAGTCTTGTTATCTTTATCATATTTCTCACGTCCATCTATTGCAGGAGGCGGAGGAGGTGAGAGCGCCTTTTCTCCGTTCGGATCGGTCGTCGCTGCAACGACAGTTTTTGCAGGAGGAGTAGGGGGATCACTGAACAACACGTAATCCACCTCAAGTTGCTCAAAAAAGATGAGCAATTTTTGAGACCATCGCTTATAGTTGACTCCATTCAAAGGCTCAAGCTTTGACAAATCGGGAAGAGATCGAATCATCGCCATATATAGCTTTTAGATTGTTAGAACCGGAGCTTAAGTCTCCAAAATCTGAATCAACACGGACAAACAATCAAAGGAAAATTCAACCGTGACGTGGAACAACCACTACCCTAAAAGCTATTCCCGGCGAACCCAAGGTGCACGGTTCCAATGCCGAAAATACTCTCAAGGGTTAATACGGTCTCGACGTTCGTAGTGCCCTTACGAATTTCGGGTTGGAGACGAAATCCGGATGGGGGAGAAGAAGAAATAAGCTATGGTTATTTTCTGAGGGAGAAGTGAGTTGTAGAACGTATATAAGGAATTCAATTCTGTATATATGGTTTTATGGAAGGAGTATATTTATATGAAGAAGGAAAGATACGTGCAAAAACTGATCCCCAAAATATAGCAACAAGAAATTGACTGAGTCATAGGGAAGTTCGCGCGGGGCCAGCGAGCGCTGCCCACCTAGCGGTCGCTAGATGGGAGTTCTGTTCCATACACTTAGTGGTCGCTGCCCCCCTAGCGCTTGTTAGGTGTGAATTCTGTCTTCTTGGTGTGACCATGCCTGGTGGTTGCTACCCCCTAGCGACCGCTAGGTGTGAGTTCTGTCCCCAGCGAGCGCTACCCCCTAGCGCTCGCTACCTCCCTTTTTTGCATTAAGCGTGATCAAGTGTATTATATACTTTCCATTTCCAATAACATAGAGATACCATATGACATTCTAACCAAATGGTCAGGTAATCCCATTGAGTGCATCATCAACGCAATTGATCCATCATATGGTACTGCAGATATGGATAAGAGTTTACTACAAGAGAGAGAAATACTTGCATCGACACTTAATATAGTTGAGTCTGTGAATCAACACATGATATCAATGAACAAGAGTGAAGATTGTGTTTATAGAAGTTCAGATTCAGCGTGTAAGTCCGATTCTGATATGGATGTGGCATTACAAGTGCAAACACCAAAATTTCTTAACACCATCAAGTGTTCAGGGGTGCCTAGTCATGAAATATATATAAAAGAAGGCACACATGTTATGTTGTCGAGAAACATTGATCATGCATTCAAATTGTGTAATGGAATAAGATTTAATTGTTACAAAGCTTGGAAAACATCTAATAGAGGCGCAAATGCTTAGCGGAGAGAATGAGAACATGAAGGTATTGATTCCAAGGATGTCATTAACACCGGACGATCCAAGATTTTCATTTAAGTTTGAAAGGAGATAGTTTCCTTTGATTGTCTCTTATGCGATGACAATAAGAAAAAGTCAAGGACAAACATTGTCTCATGTTGGATTATTCTTACCAAAATCAGTATTTACACATGGACAACTGTATGTAGCATAACCAAGAGTCAAAACTCGAGGAGGAATGAAAATTTTGTTAGGAGGAGAAAATCAAAATAATGCTACTATTTCAAAATTTGTAGATGGTTTGGTACAACCATGAAACAACTCAATGAAGGTACATATTAAAAATTACTACAATTTTTTTTTCTATTGCCTTTAATATAAATAATAATAATTTGGATATTTTACTTAGGGTGATGATCGAGCAACAAGCCACCTATATTGATTTGAAGCAAGAATTCAAAGAGAAAAGTCATATGGTATATGCAATTGACAATACTTTGTAATATATATATATATATATATATTAACATATGTATAACAATTGACAATTAATTTGTACCCCGTGCATTGCACATGCACATTTTCTAGTTTTCTCTAATTTAATGTCAGCGATCTCTGAAAGGTTAAGTAAATTAGGGCTGCTAACTGGTTCGGTTCTGGGAAACCGATAATTCAGATACCCGAACCAAAAATAGACAAAATATAGGAACCAATTCCAAAAACAATTGAGTAATTGGGTACTCGAAAAACCGATTCAATTCCTCAGTTCGATTCCGGTTAGTACCGCCTGGAATCGAATTAGCACAAGAGTGTATTATATATATATATATATATATATGACTAACCAAATCAGAGCTTAAGAGAGCAGCAAAGTTTGAAACAATTAGAATGAGAAGATCTCCTTGTTGCTCAAAAGTTGGTCTTGAAATTTGGTCCACTAAAGAGGGGTCTACCCTCAACTTATATCATGAAACACGGTGAGGGTGAAGGCTAATAGAGAACTACTTAGGTGCGGAAGAGTTGCAAATTGCAGTGGTTTAACTACTTGCAGCTAGCGATCAAGCGCGACAACTTCAGAGAACATGAGGCAGATCTCATTATATGGCTCCATGGCCTCCAAGATTAGGCGAGGGCTGCTCAGGTGCGAGAAGACTTGCAGGTTGTGGTGTCTGAAAAATTGGAACACCCATTTGCTCAAAAAGCTCTAAAGCACCTCATCTGCACGGGCGAGGGCGTGGGGGTGCACGCACATGGGTGGTTCGCGGGATAGGGAGTGCGCGGTGGCTGGGGTTGAAGCTCAGCCAATAGGAGGAAATAAGAAATTTAGAATTAGGTTATGAAGGATTTTAAATTATAAATTAAAATTGGAAATTTTAATTTTTGGTTTTATTCGGTTCTACTCGGAATCGATCGGGTAGAACCGATACCCAAAATTTAAGGGGATATGAGAACCGGCTTCAGTACCGGAACCATAAAATTCAATTCTTGATTCCAAAAGAACCGACGGCTTCGGTTCGGTTCCGAGTGGAACCGAGAATCAAAAACTGTTTGCTCACCCCTAAAGTAAATATGTATTCAATCCCTCCCAATATTTATGTCATCATTTAATTAAAATTATAAGTGTTTTATTGATTTTTTCATAAATAATGATACATCGAGTGAATATAAAATAGTGTGTGTGTGTGAAGATAGTGGTTTGAGGTTGATATGCGTGCGTTCGAGTCTACCGTGACAAAATTTTATAATTTAATTTAATACAATAAATTTAATATATATATATATATATATATATGTAAGATAGACTATTAAATTAATGTTTGATAGCAAGTATTGATAGATATTGATAGAGTGTATTGTGTGTTTGGTAGATGAGATTGTAATCAAGATTAAGTATGGAAATTACAAATATACCCTTTCATATATATGGCCCGTTGGGTTTAGTCGAGATTAACTAGTTTGAGATTATCCATGATTGTGTTGGGCCGGGATTAATTTTGTCACATGGGGTAGGTCAAGACTCACAACCCATGATTAATCCTATGTGGCATTGTCTCGAGATTAAGTCTCGAGCATAAACTTCCGACTGAACAGCTTATAAAACCAATCTTGAGATTTAATCATGTCAACCAAATACTCCCATAGTATACATCTTCTCTTACCTTATATTCATTCTTGGCATCACAGACTTGCAAATTCAAAGAATAAGATGAAATTTTGATGGGGTTGTTTGAAGTAATAATTCCACCAACGAACGACAAAAATAAAGTGAAAAAAGTATGTAATATTATTGTATTGAGATAAAAAAAATACTTAGTAAAAAATGAAAATTAGGGTTTTAAAGTTTATTTTCTTCTCAATTAGTTATTATGTGAAATACAATTAGGACTTGTCACAACATTTGCCAATCTCTTATATTCTGATTTTTACTTATTTTGTGTTTTATGGAGATAATGTTGTTGTAATAGAAAATCTTAGAACAATTTGGGGTTGTATGTGAACTTCACTTCAAAATTTCTTCCACTCAACAAGATTTGCACTTTTTAGTTTTTTTATACGTATCATACTACTATATTTTTATTTTATTATTGGGTTGTCTATGTTATTACCTTAATTTTTTGTGTTCACCTTGATTTTCTTTGTGTTGTTAATGTTTGTGAGTCTTATTGTGGTTTTTAATTGAATTTGTGTCGGTTGGGATTTGATTAATTGTTGATTATGTTACTCATGATATTTTTATGGGTTGAGGTGGTGAAATTTTTGTTGGTGGTGATATTCTTTTAGGTGGGGATGGACCCATTTGTGATGTGTTTTTTAATCCTTTTTTATGCTTCATTTCTTCATTTAGGTAATAGTGACATGGGTAGAGTGAAATAAGTTTTTTTGATTAAACTCGTCGGAGTTGGACACACATAGAGGAGGATGTACTTCTTCATGGGCTAAAGGAACTGGTGGCACATGGATAGAATTTGGACAATGGGTTTAGGCATGATTACCTATTAAAACTTGAAAAGGTTATGAAGAAGGAATTTTCTGGTACTGATTTGAAGGAAATGACTCACATAAACTCTAAGATTCCAACGTGGAAGAAATACTATTCACTGTCACAAATGCTTAGTAGGAGTGGTATTGGGTTCAACTTGAAAGATAATCACATGATTGATTGCAAGTAGGATCTATATGATCAAATTATGAAGGTACATGTATATAATTAAGTTAAGATTTGCTTATTAGGTTTCACATATCGTATTTACATCCATTATCTTTGTAAAATAATAAATTATGATTTTTTTTGCCATATACTAGCCTGATGCAAATGCTCGACTAATGCGTTTTGAGTCATGGTCGTATTATGATGATTGGAAGGAGGTTTTTGGTAAGGATCGAGTGACATGAAAAGGAGTCAATGACGTGTTGGAAGTAATTAACGAACTTGGTTCTAATCTCAACCACATTCACTGCGACATAGGGCAAGACTACAACGCCAGCTTCGATGATATTTTCATCACTGATGTTGTAGATGATAGTGTGTGTAGGCTTGGAGAGCGCAGTTGAAATTTTAGGTTAAATAAGTAGGAATACAAATGATCGGTTGGAGAAGCTAATGAACAAAATTGGCTATGATCACATGTCACGTCCCCATTTCACTTCTCTAAGTAAAATCGAGGGAAAACGTGACTTAGAGGAGAAATACGAATAATGAACGAAACGAAAGCATTTACTTGAATGAGGATCGGGAAACACCTCAGAATAAGTGACTATAACAACATCTTGAATCAAGAAAAACAAGCACAAGTCTGAAATACATGGTTCGACACGAATGAGATAACTGTTAAGTTCTTAAAGCTTAAATGAAGTCTGGCAGCGGAAACTGGATCAATATCTAGATATACATGTATGACGACATATAAATCACCAAGAGTAAAGCATTAAAAGTTTGACAAAGCCACCGCTGAGCCTTCCACTTCGTCATCACGACTTAACCTGCACATTTATAAATATATGCAGGGCTGAGTACGAAAGTACTCAGTAAACACATGCCGAAATCACATTCGTACATTATATTTGCCATTGCCGTAACACAGTGCAACATAGGGATTTTTGTCACTAAAGAACCTATGTTTACTAAAATTCTTGTGATCTTAAAAGTTTGACTGCGCAGTCTAAGTTCTGGAGTAATCATACATATCTGTAATTCTGTGTGTCGGGAAAGTGGCCACTTTCCGCGAACACTGAACCGGCCAACCTGTTGAGATGACTCACGGTCCCTGGTGTACACTAACCTTAAAGATATAAATCTTTAAAGGCCCGAAATCGATTAATTGTTCAACAGATACGCATCATATCAAAATATAAATATTTTCGACAATGCAATACTTCATAACATTTCAAATTCTCAAGCATTTCTAAAGCGAAAATAGCAATTTGGTACAACGCATACGATTTGATTTGTAAAAGAAAGCCTACCTGATATGCTTCCTCGTCTAACGAAATTCTGATTTAGATCGACTGGGGTCCTTAATCGAAAATTAAGAGGAAAATACTCCTCGTGAGTATTCATTTGTCTTATCTAATCAAAATGAAATAATATGCTATTATTTCATAGTTTATTCTATTTATTACTCAATTTAGAATCGAGTTTTTAGGAGTTAATCCAACTCATTATTGAAGAGTTCCAAAAGTTATCTACTTATCGAATTTCTCTATAATATTCTCCAAGTCATTCTATCTAATTAAGGTACTATAATTTGTCGAGATAACTTACTCGAAATAATTTAATAATGGGGATTATAAGTATTCAAGAAAACTTACTTGAATTAAATAAATTCTAATTTGAATGCTTAGTCAAAACTCTAGTGGTTAGTATTAATCTATTTAATACCATTTAAGAATTTCATAGCCATTAAGAATATTATTACATAATTCATAATTAATGGATCTAAATTATTGGATTAAATCTAACTATTTACAACTAGTCCCTTTAATTACTATCTTAACCCAAAGAATTTATTTTATTAAATCATTATTAAGGGATAACTTAATCCATTATTAAATACCCAATTTGGGCCCACTCTACATATTTAAGAGCCCAATTGAACATTAGTTAATTTAGCCCATTTACGTTTTAATTGATTTCCCAATTGATTTATTTCATTACCAGCCCATTCATCTTATCACTCCAGCCCATCTGTTTTATTTCCCCAACCAGATCAAACCCTAGTGTAATTCCACCATAATTCCCCTCTTCTCCCTCGCCTCTCGTTTCTGTCTCTTTGAGCTCCCTCTCTGTTCTTCTCCATCACAGATGCATCATTCCTCTTCATCTCCCTCGCTCGCTGTTCTATTCCTTTCTCAGCGAGGAGCTCGCTAGCTTCCCGTTTTGAAGCAGCAATGGTGTCGCCCTTCTCTCAACTAGCCCTCCTCCAGGTACCTCCCCATCCTCTTCTACTTTCCTTTATCTCATTTTCGTTTCTGTATGTTTTTATTTTGGATTTTAAGTCTTAATAAAACAATAATCCAAGCTTCATATCTCGATTTTTATCCAACATTCCTGCATGTGGAATTTTTTTAGATTTTTCTTCTAAGATTGTTTTTAAACTTCTTAAATCCTTACTCTCTGTCTCCATCTCTCGATCTGTAGCAAGGTATTTGGATGGTGAGGAGCTCGTCAGAGTTGCTTCTGGACTGCGGGCGTTGGCTTTTTTTTTTTCTTTACAGGTAAACTTCTAAATTGTGTTCTTGTATTTTCGGATTTATAAGATGTATATTCTTTCATCCTTCACCATTTTAGTTTCAGCAATTTAGCAGGCTATGATTTCGAATTTGGGATTAAATTCTGAAATCCTTGTAATTTAGGTTTTAATTCTTCGTTCTCTGCATGATTAAATTTTCTTTCGATTCTCTGTTTTAAACAATTAGCTAGACCATAGTTTCATTCTGAGGTGAGTTGTGAGATGAAAAGAGCTTCAGTTTAGTTAAGAGTTTTAGGTTGTGATTTGTTTAAAGCCTTTAATCGAGTACTGACTTTTGGTCTTGTTCTTATTCTGACTGAGGAACACTTTGGTTGCTGGTCTTGTTCTAATTTATTCGTGGAAAGTGATTTATTTGGAGCTTGGTTGTCAGATGAGAGGTAATCTCTGTTTTTAAATTCTGAGATTTGTAACTTTTAAGTTGTTTTCTTATTCTGGATATTAAACGAGTACTGATTATGTTTCTGGAGTTTGCATATAATATAACATAAGATCAATTCTAAAAAAAAAATCAAAATCTACATATAAATATATAAATAAATGAAAGTCTATGTGTTTTGTTCGGTACTAAGAAGTCATACCATATTCTAAATGGATTCATGTTCTCTTCTAAGTTCTAAAACTAAAGTTCTGTTTTATGCAGCTCTATGTACGTTCCTTGTTTTATGCTAGGGTTCTAAAATGATTATAAAACAGTCTATAATCTACCTAAATTCAATTTTAAGACTTCTGAACATAGTTAAAAGTAGAAATTGTTGAAGACTTCTGGATGTAATATTATGCATGTTTTGTCAGCTGTATTTAGCACATTTCTATTCTATGATAGACATGGAATTGGTGAAGTCCCTAAATGTCTAGAAGGGTCTGCATATGCATGCTGTCCTACATAGCAGTTTCTGCATATCATAAATTGCTTAAAAAGTTTAAAGAAGCTGAAAACTCTCTCTCGTGCTATTTATTGGTTTAGAGTTGCACTTCAGGAGTAACATGCTATTTTTTTCCTTAACCAAGATTTAATATAACTATAAGAGTTCATACTTACTTTGGATATTTGGTTATGGATTTTCTCTGATGTATCTTCTGTAAAAAATAGAAGAAAATGACTGATTGAGTTGTGAGCTTAACACTAAGCTGAAGGGTTGAGGTTTCTGCTTACCTTACTGCTTTTCAATTTGGAATTGGGGTGACCAGGGTTCTTCTCTGGAGTGGATGAATGCTTCTATGTGAGTGTTTAAGTAAGTAAAAGTTAGGATATAAAAGAGTGTTTTGGGTGGGTTTGAAACGTGCAGAGTTCTTTAATTCAGTCTGCCTCCACCTATTACACTTGAGTTCTCTACATATTTTACAGCCTATTTCCTAACACTCTACCTGTCCTAGTTCTTGACTTTTGGGGCTGCCTTATATAGCTATTCCTTCTCTCTTTGCAGGTGCAAGACGAATGGAAGAGTGGTGGAGTGACCACAGTCATTGTTTCCTTTCTGCTGCTCGATCAATTCTTCCCTTTCTATTCTTTCAATTGTATTGAGTTTGCATTAAAGTGTATAGATTTAGCCAGGGGTTGAATCTTTTATTTATGACAAAGATTTGTTATGGGATTCTTGTCTATTCTTGCAAGACTTAGAATATAAATGTGGTTCCCTACTGTATCACTGTTGGTTGGAACAAGATTCGAACATCAGATGTTTCACTCTTTCTATTACTGCTGCAGGATATATATATATTAATTCTATACTTGCACTTTACACCATATATATATCATATGTGTGTGTTCTTCTTTTCATTACACAATTGATAGATCATGTTATAAGATGTAATGGAATTTCCTTAATTGTCCACCTCCATTCTTCCCAAGACCTTAATTTAAAATCCTTCTTAACTAAACTTAGAAAGGATTTAATTAATATAATCTCAACCCACAACTAAAGTATAGTATTTTAATTATACCATTCCTCATCTAAGATAAACATTTAACCAAAATTCACAACTATATTAATATCTAATAATTAGTATCTAACTATTTTGTAATAGAAAGAAATTCATGGTCTAGCTTGCACAAATAATCAAAGATACATTACAAAAAAATTACCAATATCGATTAATTAACCGATATCTTTAGTATATTATTACGAAATTTTCTCGAGCAGATTTTTGATACACAAAATTAGTAGAAAATTTCACGGGCCATTACATCACACCCTTGGTACTGCACGGAAAGAGGTCTTTGATCAGCCGAGTATCATGAAAACATTAACAATGGATCAAAAGTTAGATGCATGTGAACTTGTGGCTGCAAATGTGGAGCGGTTGGGGATCTTTATGAGATTGCTCGATGATGCTAGAGCTCGGTTCGTTGTGCGTCTACTTGAAGGAAACTTTATCTAGTACATCAACTTTAGTTGAGCTTGAGTTGATGCTTTTTTGGATTGTAACATTGCTCCTTAATGTTCTATATATTAAAGCTAGAATTCATTTTATGCCCTATGCTTTTTGTTGTTTTTTAAATAGGCTCTAAGTACCTTTTTTTTTGCGTTTGTCATGATTTGTATTAATGATTATACTGCAAATATAAAGTTGTTGGCTTAATTTATAAGACCATGTGAATTATGTATGTTCGTGTATGTAAATGCATTCATTTATACATTCTCATGCAATATTATATTGCATTATATTAATATTTCAGTATTCTGGATAGAGAAGAGAAACAAAACATTTATTTGCAACTATCAAATTTATGAATATATTTGAAGTTAATGACTTCAACGAAAAATGAAACGAGTGAATTTTGGTATTTTTAGTCGACACAACCATTATTTGCACAGGTCACTGCAAAGCAACATAAAATGAAATCAACATAAGAAGCAAACATATTATTTTTGGCATGATGAAAGTAACCATTATTATTTGAACGGTTTCTTCCACCACTTGACAAAGTTAGATGATGCACACGAGCTTGTTCCACCAACGCTACTTGACTTACTGACCTTCTTTGTCACGTCCCCATTTCACTTCTCTAAGTAAAATCGAGAAAAACGTGACTAAAAGGAAATACGGATAAACAAACGAAATGAAAACATTGATAAAAGGGTGATTCATGAAACGTACAACAAAGAGGAAGATTTCGATAGAGTTTGAGTGTCACGGACACCCCAAATACATCAACAGAATTTCAAAGTCTGAAATACTTGGTTCGACACGAATAAAATAACGGTTAATTCTGAAAGCTTAAATAAGTCTGGCAGCGGAAACTGGATCAATATCTAGATTTACATGTATGACGACATATAAACCACCGAGAGTAAAACAACAAGAGTTCGACAAAAACCACCGTTGAGCCTTCCCCTTTGTCATCACGACTTAACCTGCACATTTATAAATATATGCAGGGCTGAGTACAAAAGTACTCAGTAAACACATGCCGAAATCACATTCGTACTGATATATTTGCAATTGCCGTAATACAGTGCAACATAGGGATTTTGTCACTAAAGAACCTATGTTCACTAAAATTCTTGTGATCTTAAAAGTTCGACTGGCCAGTCTAAGTTCTGAAGTAATCATACATATCTGTAATTCTGTGTGTCGGGAAAGTGGCCACTTTCCGCGAACACTGAACCGGCCAACCCGCTAAGATGACTCACGGTTCTGGTGTACACTAACCTTAAAGATATAAAATCTTTAAAGGTCCGAAATCGATTAAATTGTTCAACAGATACGCATCATACCAAAATATAAACATTTTCGACAATGCAATACTTCATAAAGCTTTAAATTCTAGAGCATTCTAAACGAAAATCATACTTTGGTACAACGCATACGATTTTATTTATAAAAGAAAGCCTACCTGATATGCTTCCTCGATTAACGAAAAGTTGGTTTAGATCGACTGGAAATTCCTTTCGCCGCACCTTAATCGTAATTAAGAGGGAAAATACTCATCGTGAGTATTAATTGACGTATCTAGTTAAAAATGAAATAATATAGTATTATTTCAGAAATTATTCTAATTATTACTCGATTTAAAATCGAGTCCTTAGTAGTTAATTCAACTATCGTCATTAAAGAGTTCTAATAATTATCTAATTACTGAATCTCTCTAATATATTTTCTAAGTCCTTTTACCCAATTAAGGTACTATATTAAGTCGAGATGATTCACTCGAAATAATTCAAGATAACTTACTTGAATTAAATAAATTCTAATCTGAATGCTTATTCAAAGCTCTAATGGTTAGTATTTATTTATTTAGTAACTATTTAGGGATTTCATACTAATCCATAATTAAGGAATAATTAATCCACTTCTAATACCCATTCTGGGCCCACTTTACACAATTAAGAGGCCTATATTTATTTAAAACGAGTCCGATCTTGCATCATATAGTTTAGCCCAACCAGATTTACTTTGCTAGCTCGTCTGATTTATTAATTCTGGCCCAAACATTTTATTATGCCACAGCCCATTAGAAAATTAAGTTCGGCCCATTAGGAATTAATTATATTCAACCCATTACGTTTTATTCATTCAGCCCAATAGATCAAATTACTCCAGCCCATCCGTTTTATTCTTCCCCAACCAGATTAAACCCTAGTGTAATTTCCACCCTAATTCCCCTCTTCTCCCTCGCCTCTCGTTTCTGTCTTTTCTTCTCAACATAGACACCAATCCTTCTTTTTCCTCTCTCGCTATCTCTCTGATTCCCTTCTCTGTTTTTCTCTATCGCGGAGGCATCGTCCCTCTTCACCTCCCTCGCTGGCAGTTCTATTCTTTTCTCAGCGAGGAGCTCGCTAGCTTCCCGTTTCGAAACAGCAATGGCGTCGCCCTCCTCTCGACGGACCCTCCTCCAGGTACATCCTTCCTTCTTTTCTTTTAATTTCTGTTTCTTTATGGTTTTTAATTCAGAGTCTAAGCTTGCATGTGTGGATTTTAATGGTTTTCCCTAAGACTTTAAATTCCTCTTAAATCTCCTTGTACTTCAAATTTCAGCGAGGGGGATTTCTTGGTGAAGAACTCGTCGAAGCTCTGCGGTCAATGGCTTCTCACAGGTAATTTCTTACCTATTTCTCATTTCTTAGATTCGTTCCAGTTTTTAATCGACTCCCTTATTATTATATTTTTTTTTCATTGCATGCTCAATCCTCCTTCTAAATGTTGATTCTGGAAAAATTTACAAAGTTCTTATTTCGAATTTGGGTGTTCAGGAATCTGGAATTTCTCCGTAGTTAAAAAAAAACTCTTAAATTTTCTATTTTAAACAATTACTGAACTTGGTTTGTTCTGTTTCTGGCTGAGGGGTACATAATTTGGTTTTAGCTTGGATTTCTCATTAAAAGAAGTTTCTGGAGGTGGATTCTCATGAGAGGTAGCTTTTGTTTTAATCTCTGCACTTAAAATTTCGAGTTGGTGCTTCTGTTCTGTAAGAGAAGCATAATATTGAGTTCTGGAGTTTTCTTAACTTTTGATTTTGTTTTCATTCATGGTTGAGGGATATACGTGGGTTGCTGATCCGGTTCTGAGGGGTTCGTTGGGTGGGTTTTAGATTTTGGTTGCTGCTGAGGTAGTTTCTGTATTTTAATTTGGAGATTTAATACTTTTGAATTGGTTTCTTATTTATGGAGGTAAATGAGTACTGATTATGCTCTGGAATCAGAATATGCTAAACATATGTTTTTAGTTCTAAGTCAGAAACTGTGCATAAGTGTTTATGTGTCCTCTTTCTAAATCTGCATGCATATAAGTATATATATATGTGTTCTGGAACCTAAGAGTTATTTCTAAGAACTAAAGATCTAAAAGCTTTTCAGTCCTATAAGTTCTTAATCTGCACTCTTAACTTAACCTTTCAAAATTTCTAAGTTCTAAATTTTTCTATTCTTAAAGCCTTGGGGAAGAGGTCAAGGTTCAGTTTCCCTTTTCTTTTTACCAACAGAAGGTCTTCATCTGATACTAAGAATACTACTAGGGCATTAATAGTATACACTTGCACAAATATATATATATTTATATCTGGGGTTCTGAAATTAGTGAGCATATTTTCCTAGTTTGAAACCTATCTGAAATCCTAGGTTTTCGCATGCTTAAAACAGTTTTAACTCATTCCTAGAACTGCAGAGACACAAACTGAAATGTTGGTTCTGGGTTTACCTCAACTCCTGAAAATTCTGAATGGGTAACTTCTCGGGGTGTGGGTAGGACTGATTCTGTAACAACTTTAGGGGTGAGAAACTGAGTTCATGAAAAGAAAATAAAGTGAAGTGTTTCAGTGGTGTCCAACACTCAGACTGTTAGGTTGACTCTATGCTTACCTTGCTGTTCTTCAACTAAAATTGGGTGGTTGAAGAGGTTCTTCTCTTGTATGATGGTATGGCTGCGTCTATGAGCTTGTGTGAGTGAGAGGATATGTTTGTGTAGTCTGAGTTCTTTGAGATATAGAGGAGTGTTTCTATTAAGTGTTTCAGCGTGTATAAGTAAGAGAGCTTCAAGCTAATTTGGTTCCATCTTATAAGTCATCTACATCACTCTAGTTGTCTACTCCACAGCTATAACTTAAGTGTGGCTTTACTATGTTTCAGAATGTGTTGACTTCTGAGTACCTATTAATGGTTGATATCTTATATGGTGCAGGGACAAATCTTGGAGTGGTGAAGATGAGTAGCTCGGCTGCTGCTTTGTTCCTTTCCCTTGCCTTTACTTTATTCTGCTTCCCCTTCTCTTGTAATAGAATGTAGTGATATAAGATAGTGCATAACAAGTGGTATCCTCATTACTTCTTTCCTTAGAAACAAATCTGCAGTCTGCAGATTTGGTGTTGCTGTAGCTTTCTACTTCTTCTCTTGTACTTCTAGATGAATGCTTTCCTTCTATAATTCTAATGTTCACACGACAGTTCTATATTTAAGACATGAAGTCTAAGCTGTGACTATACATATATATATATATACTCCACTTGTTGTAATTACTTGTTTTATAACTTC
>JAPKLX010000259.1:0-17831 GCA_026898415.1 Leonotis leonurus | reverse complement strand
ATAATTATTTTGCTCGTTACTTTAATTAATCATCACAACAACTTACACAATACACAATTAATTTAAAGACTATAATGTGTATGTAAACGATTATTACTAATATCAATTAGCTAATTGACAAAATACGAGTTATAGAACGAAATTTTATTATCCCGATTTTCGGTACACAAATAAATAGAAGAAATTTTACGGGTCATTACATTCTTATTAGTTGACTCAAGATCCATATGTCGGGGACGTCACTTCATCGTCATATGATATAATTACATTAACATTTAGATTTTCTTTGTTTGATGTTGAAGAGTCACTTATGACGACGATAGTATGCTTAGGTACGGATTCAAATTCTGTGACCTCAAAAATTTCATGCAATTTATCATAGAAATACTCTCCTTTATAAATCGAGATATTTTTAGTATTCGAAAAATTAAAAGGGAGGAATCTTACAGTAAATATTTCCAACCAATGTACGTTAGGTAGAATTATCTGGTTTGAACGTCTGTCCAATGAACATGCATTGTGTTCAAGAATTTTCTTAAACGTATGATACCTTTGTTCGAGTAGATCCTTTCTCTCATAAAATTATTTCCAGCTCATTTGAATCTGCTAACTTTTATTGAAATCAAAATACGCAGTATTTAAGACATCCATGGGTATATTACCTGATCGCTACTAATATTCCTGCATGTGTTCGATGATAGAGTCGATGAAGAGCATTTCCATATCGTACGACCATACGGTATAATTGAAGAAAGTATATTGTGCAGGAATATCATCTAACACCATTCTCGATTGTTTTTTTAATATAACACTAAGAAAAAATTTGGGATGCGTATAATGATAATGACTATCTATGGAGTTTATATAGAATGAAATAATTCATATAGAAAATTCATCTATGTAAATACTACTTGTTACTATCACAAACGATAACCCATTTTCTACTACTTATGTAAAAATTCATAAATTATGAAAGTTGTATTGAAATTGCACCCATTAATTATGTAGCTATTCATTTTTTGTTGTATGTCAGTGACTACACATGCATGAATACAAAAAAACCAACTTGCAGTTTTTGTTGAGCTAATGTTAATTCATGCTACATTTCACATAGTAGTTACTGCACACAGTAAAATTACATAGCTCTAAATGCGCTTAAAAACATGACTAAATATTACAACATTTTTCCTATTACAACACCAAACAATAAAAACATAAATGACATGAAGATCATTGATATCACAATTTCGACGTCGCCCTTGAGATAACTCTCATTTTTAACCACTTGAACACATTCACCGGTTGAAGAATTTTGCTGATTGTTGTTGGAATTCACTGGCATCTGTACGTGATCGGGTATAACAATACTTGGGTGGCTGTGATGAAACTCATCACACCATATAAACGAGCAATTATACTTCTCGTTGTACATACACTTATAAAAGTATCTACCTTCGTTGAGTGCATGTGGGGCTGCTAGTTTACGTATCATTTTGGAATCATCATCCATGGTATAACTCATTGTGGAATCATCATCCATAGTATAAAAATAACACTAGATAAAAATTGCATGGTTCGACAGAGGAAATACATATATTCATGGTTATCTATAAACTGAATCAATGATTTTCATGGTTTTCAATAAGATTGAAAATAATGTTCTTGCTATCGAACATGTTTTTATAAAGAAAATAGACTAGTTGGATCGAATTTTAAACTATAGCAATTAGAACTTAAAATTGATAAATATATTTGACTTTTGAGTGTTTTGCATGTAAGCTTTGAGAGTTAAATTGATTTCTTGTAATTTATGCTACTTCTTGAAATTGTTTTAGTTGGATTCCATTTATAGTTGATGAAGATTTGAAATAATCATCATGTGTAAATGTTTGAATTACAAATTTCATCAGAGCGTTCAACTCTTATTGTTAAAGTTGTCTTTTTATTTTTACATTTGGTTCTTGTGTTTTTAGATAGGTTCTGTAGTGCGAGCGATATTCCAAATTGATATTTAGGGTAATATCTTCATATTGAGATCTATAAGCTGAATTTTCATACTAGATCTTTAGGGTTGAACCTTTAGTATAAGAATGGACTTTATGATTGGATATTTAAGATAGATTCTTAGAACTTTATCTTCGGAACAAATATGCAGGAAGATTCTTCATACAAATTTTCATGACTAAACTTTAAGATGATTGTAATGCCCCACCATTTTAATCCTGGTCTAGTTCAATTTTTGGATTTAGATATTATTCTTAGTAGAATATTGGACCAAGATGGATAAGATCAAATCGAGTAGTGAGACTCGATCTAATATCACTAATTATAAATTAGTGGATGACTATTATTAGCTTGTTGATTAGTTAGTGTAATATAAAAAGCTATTATAAAATAAATTAGTTGTGGCATTATAATTTAAATTTGCACATCATCAAATGCATGTGTAATTAGTAGAATATGGAAGTTGATAAGTACGAGATATATATATATATATATATATATATTACAATTAGATGTGTATATGTAGACAAAATAGAAAATATGTACGCAAGAAAAAAAAACTCAAATCAAGATATGAAGCAAGAAATCTGAACAACTGAAATTGACATGTTAAAAGCTGTATGAAACAGATCTATGTCAACAAGTAGATTTATCTAAAACAAATCTGCAGGAAATCTGCAAATAAATGAGAAGAGATAAATCTATTAGAATTCTTCTAAATCTATGAATAGAACAAGTGAGGAAACAATAAAGTACATATAGGGGATTGACATTTAAGGAATGCAAAGCTGGAAGGACAGCATTGCTCTCTCTCCAAAGCTCTACCAAAGGAAAATAAGGAAAAGCTGCAACATAAGACAAAAGAGGAGGATTAGTGCACTATGTCTTATAAAATTTTAAAAGCTTACATGATATTAGGTAAAATAAAAGAAAGAAAGCACAAACAACATGTTGTACAAAGCTAAAAGTTTCTAACGTGTTGTTTGATAATTTAATACTGCAGCAAATCTTGGAAAAGATATAGATAGATATCATGTCAACTACAAACACACTCATGCCTACAAAGGTTGAATAAGTACTCTTCCTTTAACTTTAAAAGACAGCTGCACATGCAAATAAATAACTAAAATCTAATATATAAGTCAAATATCATACGCTACAGTCAAAAGAAAGTAGAATAAATATAATGGCAATCTGCCATAAAGATTTGCTTAAATCCATCAGATTCATTTTAAGATTTAGAAATCCTGACATAACACTCGATGTAAGAAGAATACAGGTTACTACCATTCCTTTATGTCCCTGCAAATGAATAGTATTAATGCTATTAGCCATACAATAAAGTCAATACCTATAAACAGTAGAACTGTGCTAAGAGCTGAAAAGCTAGAAATAAGGCATTCAGGGTACCCACAACGGTATCTTTTTTCCAGTTTCACAAAATAAAAACTAGGGAGAACCACCATTGTAGGAAAAAGAAACTAGTTGTTAATCTGAAAATAAAAACTGTGTTCTAATACAAAAGCTAGTTTTTTTTCTATCCAAAGGCGAGTGATTTAGACGCGTGCGCCACACACGCTCCATAATTGGTGCGGTGGGCGCACGCATGAAGAGGGAGAAAAAAATAATTTTTTCTTGCAGTACATTTTTTCAGAGTGGCAGGTTTATCTTTCACATGTGGCCCCCACCCTTGATTGTCATCACCACCACACACACAACGTCCTCTTTCCATTTAATTTATATTATTTTTTCTTTTTCTTTTTTCTATTACTTTAATTATAGCCGTTTGAAATCTGATTAATACATCTAATTATAGCCGTTTGTCAAGGATGGTGGGCGGAAATTTGATTTTTTAAAATATTAAAAATAATACATCTAATTAATTATAGCCGTTTGAAATCAAACGGTTATATTTTATAAACTTTCTATATATACTCTTTTAATTCTTCATTTCTACACATCTCACATTTCAATCTTTCTTCTTTCTTCCTCTTTTTATTTTGATAATTAAAATGGCTGATTCAAGCTCTCAAGCTTCCGACTCTAGTGCTTCTGAAACCCAAAATTTTCAGTGTTCTTATCCATTTTCTCAACCTCATCAAATGTCTCATCCTGAACAACAAATTCCAATCACACCTCAAATGTTGGAGATGATGACTCAACAATTGGCGTTCAACTCTCCTCGTGGTTCCAATTTTCCTCAACAATTTATATTCCCCTCTCCTGGTGGATACAATTTTCCTCAAAAAGTACCATTCAACTCTCCTGGCGGATACAATTATGCTCAACAAATGTCCAGTGGTTCCAATTTTGCTCAACAAGTGCCATTCAACACTCCCCGCGGTTTCAATTTTGCTCAACAAGTGTCATTCAACAATCCAGGTGGTTCTAATTTTACTCAGCAAATGCCATTCAACACTCGCTCAAATGCAGGTTTTCCTCCGCATTGTTCACAAATTCCAATTGTTGATGATGATGATGATGATGTTGCTGTCGAGAAAGTTGCTAAATTCACTGCATCGTCAAAAGAAACAAAAGTTGCTTGGACGCACGATGATGACATTCTTCTGGTAAAATCTTGGTACAATACGAGCACCGATTCTATTATTGGCAATCAACAAAAGAGAAAAGATTTTTTGGAGAATATTGCTATGTTCTATAATGATAATCGGGAAGAGGGCGCTGCTCATCGAAGTCACTCGCAGGTAAAAAATCATTACTATAGAATTAATCCAGACATTAACAAGTGGGCAGGTATTTATAATAATTTCTCGAGCAATCGAGCGAGCGGCCAATGTGATGATGATGTACTGGAGGCGGCAAAGAAAGCATGGAGAAATGATGATCCAAAGCGCAAGGATTTCAAGTACTTGCACGTATGGAAGATCATCCAAACTTGTGAAAAATGGGCTCCTCAACAAATGCCACATAATCCAAGAAAAAAATCCAAGAATTCTGAAACAGATAGCCCATCTTCAGCTGATACCCAACCTCGTGAGCGACCGATGGGACAACAGAAAGCTAAACGACTAGCTAAACAAAAGGCTAAAATGACATCTACGGAAACCAACGAGAAGTGGAAGTAGTTGCAAGAGACAATCGACATATCACTAAGCATTCAAGAGGAGCAACTCAAGATGCAACATATTCAATTTTGCACTCGGGATACTAGTGGCATGTCGGAGGCAGACCTAATCACTCATAACATGATCGTAGCTGAAATCAAGGCTAAATATGGGTGGTCCTAATTAGTAATTATGTAGACGTATGTTATTTGTCTTGTATTTTTAGTTGAGTTTGTTTAATTATCAATTTGAAATATAATGTATTTGTAATTTCAGTTATTATGTAATTTTAATTTGAATTATAATGTATTTGTAGTTTGTATAATTATCAATTTTAATCTGAAATATAATAAATCAATTTATTTTTCAAACAATTTCAAATTATATTTTTAAAATTTAATAAAACTTGCCAAAATAATATAAACGGAACTAAAAATTAATGTGAGATATTACAACCATCAACCTAACTATTGTTCAAATCATCACCTACCACACCTACTAACCTCAACTAACAACTATCATTCAAATCATCACCTACCACAACTACCCTTCAACGTGAAACTACCATTCAACTCATCACCCACCACAACTCAATTTTTCTATATATACAAGATTTTGATTCAACATTCTCACTCACAACAATCTCTTTCACATCTACTCAATTCCTCATTCAATCACTACACCAAAAAATGTCTGATATTCCTAATGATCACGACATTAATGAAATGTGGAAATATTTTATCCGTACTACAAACACAAATCCAATTATACGAGAGATGGTTGAACTGCTTGATGAAGAAGAGAGTTCGGCTCAACTACCACAGAGGAGAAGTGGTCCCAGAAAATATAGGGAACGGGAGCGTGAAAAAGGCCATGATCGTCTCGTTCGTGATTACTTCTGTGATGATCCCGTCTATGATGGAGATCTATTTCGTCGTCGATTTCGAATGCGGAGAGAGTTATTTCTCAAGATCGTTGATGCAATGAGCAACTACTCACCCTATTTCACATTGAGGCGAGATGCTACTGGAAGGAATGGTTTATCACCACTCCAAAAGTGCACTGCAGCTATCCGTCAATTAGCATATGCTGCACCTGGTGATTCACTTGATGAATACATGCGGATGGGTGAGACTACTGCTTTGGGATGTCTACATGAATTTTGCAGGTGTATGATTAATGTCTATGGTGCTCAATATTTGAGGAAGCCAAATGAAGCAGACACTCAACGACTACTACAAATGCACGAAGAAAGACATGGTTTTCCTGGAATGTTAGGAAGCCTTGATTGTATGCATTGGGAGTGGAGAAATTGTCCTGTCGCTTTCAAAGGGTACCATACACGAGGCGATCAAGGAGTTCCTACAATAATTCTTGAAGCGGTGGCATCATCGGATTTGTGGATATGGTATTCTTTCTTTGGTGTCGCTGGAGCAAGCAATGATATCAATGTTCTTCACGGGTCTCCATTATTTAATCAATTCCTTCAAGGGAATGCACCCTCAGTTCAATTCACGGTGAATGGTCAAACATATAACCAAGGATATTATTTGATAGATGGAATCTATCCTACTTGGGCTTCATTCGTCAAGAGTTATCCGGCGCCAGTTGATCCAATGAGAAAATACTTTGCACAAAGACAAGAAGCTGCAAGAAAAGACATCGAGCGAGCATTCAGAGTGCTACAATCTCGTTGGGCAGTAGTTCGAAATCCAGCTCGATCTTATTTCAAGGACGACATTCGAAATATAATGCTTGCTTGTATTATTTTGCACAACATGATCATTGAAGATGAGGGTGAAGAAGTGGTCAATTGGTCGGAAGAAGAAGCAACTCCTCAGCAACCAATACCAATGGGTACCAATAATTGGGAAGCATTTGAAAATTATCTTAAAAATCACAACGATTTAACAAATACGCAAGCGCATCACGAACTCCAGGAAAATTTAAAACTTCATTTTTGTGCACAATATAATAATGCCAATTATGTCTAGAATTACGAATTATTTTTGTTTGAATTAGTATATTTTTATGTATTATTTAATTAATGTATTTTAATTTTGATATTGTAATATTAATTTCAGTAATGCTTTTTTAATTTAAGTTATTTGGTTGAAATTTTCTTAATGTAATTTATATTAATATTTATAATTATATGTTTATTTTATTATATTTATTTTTGTTAAATAATTAAAATATAATTATTTTATGTATAAGACAAATACTTAAATAATAGTAAAATAATTTGGTTTAGTATATTTATATGGATATATATGAAATATGTATTATAGTGGGTCCCTTTAAAAAGTAAAAATTAGTTTATGATTGTAGGAGATGAAAGAGAAAAAAGTAGATGGGTTTTTAAAAGATGATGTGGCATGGGTAAATTTTAAAAACTGGGATGATGGTTGTGGGTACCCTCAGAGCACGCAAGAAGTATTAAAGCAGCCAGCCTACTCTAAGCATTCTACTCTAAGAATGTAATGGCCCGTAAAATTTCTTCTATTATTTTGTGTATCGAAAATCGGGATAATAAAATTTCGTTCTATAACCCGTATTTTGTCAATTAGCTAATTGATATTAGTAACAATCGTTTACATGTGCATTATAGTCTTTGTATTAACGTTTAATTTTGTGAGTTATTGTGATGATGTGATAAATTAAAGTAACGAGCTAAATAACTATTTAGGTGCAGACTCGTTTATTAAAGTTTGACGTGTTAATTAAATTACTTAGCTAAGGATTAACAGAGTATGGTATAGTTATATACTATGGTAAAGTATATAAATTAGCATTTGTAGAGATATGAGGTGTTAAGAGGGATGATGGTTTGTATTATTATTATTAGTGTCTTAATAAATACAACTTAGTTGTGTATTTGCAAGATTAGTATAATAATGTAATAATAACCATAATAACCGATACATTATAAGTCTTAAAATTTGAGTTAAGATTGAAAGAAATAATATTTGATAGAATGCTGTGAATTGCAAGGTAATTAGATATATATATATACAATACTAATCTTTCACATATAGTATGTGGACGTCCTATTGCATGCAATTGCAGAATGAAATTTTCAGTTTCACACTGGAAACTGTCCAAACAGTGGACTTAGAATAAGGAAATCATAGCCTTTACATCTAGTAACATAGATTAGAAACGAGAGAAAAGGGGAAACATAATCTGTAATTCTGATTCTTAGTCTAAGAAGTTATGGAGAATTTAATACACTGCACCCTCCCCATTGAATCAACTTCCTGTTGCACCAGCTTTGAATAGAAAGGAAACAGAGGAAGTGAAGGCAAAAAGAAGTGGAAGGCAGCAAGGCAGCAGATCGAGCTGCACTTCTCCCACACTTCACAATCTGTCCCTGCACATATAAGATTTGCTTCATTAATATACACCTCAGAAGTCAACATATTCAGGAATCTATTAGTGTAATGCTTGGGTTATAGACTGTAAGATAAGTATAGAACTCAAGTGTTAAGTGCAGAAAAACCATAGAAGGGACTACTACGCTGCAAACCCAACCAAACACCCTCTTATACCCTACCTCAACTCTCAATTCCACTACCATTTCAACACACACTAGAAGCTTTCATTCACTCAAGAAAGGAAACCCTCGGTCACCCAAATTCCAGTTTGAAGCAACGATAAGGTAAGCAGAAACTTCAACTTCAGCTTAGTAATTAAGTTCACAGCTCAGTTCATCTTCTTTTCCTACTTCTACAGAAGGTGCATCAAAGGAATCCCTAACCAAATATCTAAAGTAAGTGCAAACTCCTTCTTTTGTATTAAATCTAGGACAGGAAAAGATGCATGCTAGATCCATGAACTACAACCGTTAGAACAACTAAATATAGTTATAGAAATTTCTTTCAGCCTTCCTTAAACCCTTTAAACAGATATAGTATATTTAGAAGCTGCCTTGTGAGACCAAAATACTATTATGCAGACCCCTTTTATATATATATAGAATCCACCCATCCCATGTTTTATTAGAACAGAAACATGTTAAGGCCAGAATAACAAAACGTGTGTAGTAAGATGTTTTAGACTAGCCAAGTATGCATACCTATTTCTAGGCTGCAAATGTTCAAAAGATATTGTATTTGTGCTTGGAGAATTCAGAACCTGTACACTCTCACACACATAGAAAATTTAGAAGGTTGGATTATAGTTCTAACTTCATAATTCGGAGCACAGAATATAGCATGCTTTCTAACGAATAAGAAATTCCACCTCCAGATTATTTAGACCACATAATTTATTTCTTAAAACCATTAACATTACCAACAGCTAATGAAGATCTCAGAATGCATTCAAATAAACAGAAAACAGAGCATTAACAGAATAAAGAAATTTCGGACTTAGCTTAAGGATGGCTGCTCGACCCAAATCACGGCAGAACACCCCCACCTCAATAAGAAACCGTGTTTTCCCAGGAGTAAAAACAACATACAAAAGAGCAAAACACCATTCAGACTCAATAATAGACAATTTCATAAATCTGAAACGCTCTTAAAACTAAACCACCAGAGGCAAAAAAAAATGCAGAGGGGTAAATACTTACCTTCTGCGAAAGAACAAATAGGAAAAATTTATGTTACCTCCCAAACCTCACCGCGTGATTTTCACCTCAGTCAGGAAACAGAAATAGAAAGAAGATTAGATTTGTAGAATTTAAAAATAGGAAGAAAAGGGTCACATGCAAAAACTTAAAAGAGAGGATTGGAACTTTAAGAGTTGGATTTTCTGATTAAGCTTTAAAACCTTGAAAATCCTAAAAAAAAATCTAATACTGGATTAAGAGAACCTTAGGAATAAGAACCTAAAATCTGAGAAATAAAAAGGGGTAGAAGATTTCACCTTGAAGTCGTTGGTGAAAAGAATTTCGCCATTTGCTGCTTCCACCGGGAGAAAGCCGAGGAGACCGAAGAGAGGAAAGAAACAGAGAGCAGAGATGACGACGCACTGCTGTTCCTACTGGGAATGAAGGCGAGCTCCTTGTTGAGGAAGAAATCGAAGAGCGAGCAGAGAGGCGGGAAAGCTGAGCAGGAAAGACAGCCGAGTGTCGGCGAGTGAGAGAGGTGGAGGAGCAAGTGAAAGGGGCTGGAAAAGGAGGCGAGGCAGAGAAGAGAGTCGAGCAAAATGAATTAGGGATATGGAAGGGGTGAAATGAGCCCAAGCGTGGGCTGAAGAAGGGAGAAAGGCCATAGGGCTTAGATGGAAATAAATTAGAGTTGGCCCAATGTGAATTGGGCCGTGAACCAGGAAAAATTGAGGTGAAATGGGCCAATGAGAAGATAGAATCTGGGCCCAGAATAACGAGCTGAACTCCGAAATAAAATTTATCGGGCCGCGAAATAAATTCTTTGTCGAGTTAAAAATGTTTCCGTTCCATAAGGCGAGCAACAAATTAATAAATTAGAACGAACTAAGATTTAAATTCTAAAGAGATTGATTAAATTATTTAAATCCAAGATTTTATATATTTATTAATTCGACTAATTATAAGTACCTTAATTAGAACTGGATAGATAGAATGACATAGAGGATATTAACAAATTTCGGTAAGTTTGTTAAATTTTTGGAACTCCTTAAGTAAATTAAGTTGTAAATTTCTTGAAACTCGATTTTAGAATCGAGTAGTGATTAGAAAAATTTATGAAATAATAGCATATTATTTCATTTTGATTAGATAAGGCAAATAGAATATTATTTCATATTTAGATGAAATAAATTATATACTCACGATTAGTATTTTCCCTTTTACTTACGATTAAGGTTCGGCGAAGGAGAAATTCAATCAACCTACACCAGATCATCGTTAGACGAAGAAGCACATCAGGTAGGCTTTCTTTTACCAATCAAAATCGTATGCGTTGTACCAAAGTATGATTTTCGCTTTAGAATGCTAGTATTTGAAATGTTATGAAGTATTGCATTGTCGAAAATATTTATATTTTGGTATGATGCGTATCTGTTGAGCAATTAATCGATTTCGAACCTTTAAAGATTTATATCTTTTAAGGTTAGTGTACACCAGAACCGTGAGTCATCTTAGCGGGTTGGCCGGTTCAGTGTTCGCGGAAAGTGGCCACTTTCCCAACACACAGAATTACGGATATGTATGATTACTTCAGAACTTAGACTGATCAGTCGAACTTTTAAGATCCACAAAAATTTTAGTGAACATAGGCTCTTTAGTGACAAAATCCCTATGTTGCACTTCATTACGGCAATTGCAAATATATCAGTACGAATGTGATTTCGGCATGTGTTTACTGAGTATTTTCGTACTCAGCCCTGCATATATTTATAAATGTGCAGGTTAAGTCGTGATGACGAAGTGGAAGGCTCAGCGGTGGGTTTTGTCAAACTCTTGTTATTTTACTCTCGATGGTTTATATGTCGTCATACATGTAAATCTAGATATTGATCCAGTTTCCGCTGCCAGACTTTTGTTTTAGATCCAAGAACTTTTGTCATCTATCTTGCTTTCGAACTATGTAGTTCAGACGTGTACTTGTTTCTGCATTTTCTTGACGTTGTTTTAATTCCCTGATGACTTCAAATGTTAAGTTTTCGTTGATGTATGGGACTTCGGTCTCACAACTCTATCAAAATCCTCCTCTTTGACGTACGTTTCACGTTATATCCGTTTATCAATGCTTTCGTTTCATTTTCCTTATCCGTATTTCCTTTTTGGTCACGTTTTCCTCAATTTTACTTAGAGAAGTGAAATGGGGACGTGACAAAGAAGCCTACTCCTTTCCCTATAAATAGCCAACCCCCTTAGCATAGAAAATTTGGAGAGAACAACTTCAAGGGGAAACTCTGCCCAAATATCCATCCATTAGGAAGTTCACATCAAGTTCAAACAGAAGAAGACATTGAGGTATACGCATTTCATACTTTAAGTTTTGTCCTTTTAGCATGTAGTTCAAAACATCCTTCTATATCTAAACTATGTTAAGGAAACCATAAAACTGAAATTAGAGTAATACTATACTCTTCCTTCAACCTTCAATTTAGAACTCAAGTATGTGTAGAAATAAAACATCTAGCATATCAGATTCCGCTTATAAAGTTTTGTTTTTAAAAAGCTTCTAAGTATTTTAAGTTCAGAATTTAGCAAACTCTAAACTTATGAGACACAAATTAGAAACAACTTTAAATTAGAACCACGTTGGAGACAAACATAAAATCTTCTAGAACTGAGCATTTTCATAACAACGACCAAACTGAAAAAATGTTTTAATGCAGAGGATCAATCTTAGACTTATGAAATCTCTTTTAGAACTACACTCACAATAGATATCAAAACTTAAGCTTGCAATGAAGTTATGAACATTCAGTAGTCAGAATCTGAAACATAAGAGAAATACTAAGGTTTAGTTAAGGACTCTTAGTCAATCTGATTCTATCTAGAAATCTAAACACTTGAGACTTAGACAAACTGAAATTAATGTTCAAATTATTTTGTAAAGAACGGGTTCTGAACATCTATAAAAAAAAAAATATAGGGCTTTTGCCCAAGAACTCATTTTTAAACCCAAATCCAACAATAAATCAAGGAGCTTCAGTAATAGGACTAGTAAAAAATTATGAAAAACTAGAACATGCAACCTGAAATTTGTAGAGGAAGGGAGAGGAGTTTACCTAAGGTAAAGGGGCTGCCGAGGGAGGAGATGGTGATGCCGTGGCGCGGCAGAGACGGCGATGCGGGGCCCAGGGGTTGCTACAGAAGGCACACGACGGCAGAATTTACTGCTGGCCGCCGCTCTCGACACCAAGAGGAGCGCGAGGAGTCCAACGCCAGGAAGAATCGAACAAAGAGTGAAAGAGATGGTGAGGAAGAGATAAAAGAACAAATGTGTTGTGGGTATTAGATAAAGAGGACCGATGGAGAGAAGGAATGAAGGTGTTGAGAAATTTAAATTAGAAGCTAAAACTCTAGAAAGAAATAGAGGAAAGATGAGATTTTTACCTGTGGAGATGAATCTCCGGCGAGGGCCTCGGGCAGGAGCTGCTTCTTGCCGCTGAGCATTCGAATGTGTAAGAACAGAAGCGGTAGGGACCGAGCTATGTCACTGGAAGGAGAACGATCGAGACGGGGGAGGAGTAGATGATGGCGACGTCGAGATGGAGAAGGGGCGAAGCGGGCGTCGAAAGAGAGGGAACGATGAGAAGGGAAGAACGGCAGAAGTAGAAGGGAGAAAGGAGTGTGTGTGTTGTGTTTGTAGGGTTAGAGAATTTAGAAGCCTCCAGAACATGGGTTAGGAGTTGGGCCGGGTCACGGGCCGGGTTAAATGGAAGGATGGGCCACTTTATTTAATTTAACTTGGCCCAGTAGAAGTTTAGTCTATTTGATCTTATGGGCCGAGATTTACTAAAGGATTGGGCCAAGCTATAGTTAAATGTCTGGGCCGAAGGTATTAATGACTGGGCCGAAATCTAGTAATCTTATGGGCCAAACTCTTAATCAATATTAATGGGTTGAATTTTATTTAGTTGGGCTAAGAGCTATTAATTTAATTGGATCAAGATCTAATTAATTGGGACTAGGTCCAAGTGTAGAATATTATTATTGAACTTAGAGAATTTATTTATTAAGCTAGAATTTAATCATAATAGTTGATTAAATTAAGATCATACATAAGGTGTATTAATCATGGTTAATACTAACCTATAAGATTAAAAAAAAAAATTGAATGATAATAAATCAAGTAGAGTTCTCTTATGAATTATACCCAACATTTATTGGCTTGGGTGAGATGTATGAGAAATTAGTTAAACCATAGCTTGATTAAGAGTGTAACGACACCTCTAGATTTAAGCACTCAAATATTAGTCGAGTTAAGATTCGAGAATAATTACCAAAAATAATAAGGACAACATTCCCTTTCAAAGTAGAAAAATATATATACTCAGATGAATATCTCACCTCGTAAAAATCGATTAAGGTTACGCTGGGAGGATGTACTAAGCAAGAAGATCGAATTTAATTTGAAGAGGAAGCGAGCCAGGTAGGCTTTCTTATACAACTAAAATTATGTGTGTTGTATCAGTTTATGTTTCATTTCAAAAACCATTTGAACTGAAAATATGTTTCAAGTATTGTCTGCCATAAAATGTTTATGATTTTCGTATGATACCTATCTGCTCAGTTAAGTTAAAAGAATCGAATTTGGGTTCCAGTGGGTTAGCGTCTCCACTCGTGAGTCATCAAGCGGGTTGGCCAGTTAAAGTGACCGTGAGTCATCGAGCAGGTTGGCCGGTCAAGGTGTTCGTGGAAGGTGGTCACCTTCCCGACACAAAGAAGAAGAAGTTACAGATATGGTAGATTACTAAAGAACTTAGACAGCGCTGTCAAACTTTTAGATCCCACAAAAGGATTTTAGTGAACATAGGTTCTTTAGAGACAAAAATCCCTATGTTTCACTTACAATGGCATGACAATTATATATGTATGAGTGCGATTTTGGCATGTGTCTACTGAGTACAATTTGTACTCAGCCCTGCATATATTTATAAATGTGCAGGTTGAGCGATGATGAAGGAGGAGTGCTACGTTCGGGCTTTTTGTCGATCTCTTATTAGTTGACTCTTGGGGGTTCTACGTGTCTTCACACATGTAGAGCTTTTAGCGATCCAAGTAACTTTCCGCTGCTAGTAAGAGATTGTTATGTAATAAACCTAAGACTCAAGTTTCCTTCATGACAAGTTATTATGTATTGAGCATAAGACTCAAGTCCTTTCTTGGTAATCATGTATGATGAACTATTCGCCCAGTTATGAGATTGTTGTTCAGTTTAGTCCTTGTTCCATTGCCCCATTTCTATCCCGACTTCTTAAAACCCTTCCTAAGTCACGGTTTCCCCGACTTTACTATCCTTAGTAGAGTGCGGGCGTGACAATGATTCTTCATACTTGATCATTCACTACAACATGTTTTGAAATCAAATTAGAAAATTATAAATTTCAAAATAATATAAAACTTTAATATTTGACATTTGGATGCACCACGTTTGGTATGATTTAATTGAAATGTTATTGATTTTTTTTACTTCCAAGGAAAACAAGAAGTTTATATATCATAAATAAGCCAAACATGATTTTTTTTTTCCAACAAATGTATATATGTAATTGACTAAGTTTATTGAGATAGATGAAGTATTATTGGATGATTCTAGACACAAAATTATCATGTTGTTTGATATCTTTCGATGGGTCTATACAACCTTATAAGGTCGTATGAATGTCACTATGGAATTGACATTTGTTATGATGGAACATTGACAATTAATGTCAAATATATTATTTTGGACATTATGAATTTTTTTTATATTGAATTGATTTATTATTCATAGTCTATGATTAGTGATTTAGTAATTAAATTTGTAATATTAAATTCTTTAATAACGTAACAAATAAGATGCAGTCGTTTCGAACGATATCATCTATAATGTCAATAAAATTGGATTAACGCGCTAAATTAGAGCTCTAATTAATACGCAAAGTCAAATAACAAAACACAAAATATAATCATCTAATAGTGAAATTAGACTCACTGGCTTGGAATTCCTCGCTGATAGACATGGTTTCAGGAAGAACTTGGCGCACACAATTTTAGACAAAAGTGAAGAAGTCTTGTCGAACCCTAACGAATTTTTCCCGCCATAGGAAATATATAATCCTATATATATAGGTCCAAAAATATAAACAGACTTGAGATGTGCTGAAATCGGTGATTTACAAACATTAAATCTATACTAATATATAAAAACAAACTATTTTGACAGTTATTCTTGGATGGAAGTTATATAACCGTCAGTTTTTTAATTAAATATTTTTTTTTATTTATTATTTACAATATGTTTTTATTAAAGGCAATACTAAAATACAAATAATAAATTCAAAATTTAAAACCAACATAAAGAGACATGACCGTTCATACACAGGTGTCAATTAATAACATTAAATGACATGTTTGTTCAATAAAACTGAGTTTTCTCTATATAAATAACACACTGCATTCCACAATATCCATATTAAATCCAATTACAAAAACATCCATCAAACCATTAAACATTCATTACCATCCAACATTCTTTGGTACAGTAAATGATCTACAGCCTGAAAATTAAAAGTGGCCAGTTTAGATTGATGAGAAATTATAATATTTCAGATTCCAAGAATTTGAACAGAATTTACAGTCACCATTGTACTTTTTTCAAGAGAAGAAGGTAATTATTTTCTACAACTTTTAAATTTATACATAAGGTAATTATTTTTCTTACACTTTTAAATTTATACATAATTACCAATTTATTATTAAATTCGTTTTTTATATTATTAGTGCAATCGAAAAAGTGCATCAATTATTGGTCCATCAATATCCAAATTTTTAAGCATTTCAAAAATACAGTAAGTTTATGAAGCATACATGTTTGGTGTGTATTTAGACTATATTTAACTATCAAAAATCAATATTATTGATGAATAATTTAAAACATTATATTTATTTATCATTATTTTTTTTTACAAATTGCATATTAATTTAAAGATATCAGAAAAAATGTCATTTAATAATACAAGAATAAATTAATATTAATAATTATGAAATTTAACAACAATTAAAAGTGACAAGACTATTCTAATCAAGTGTCAATTAAATAGCATTAAGCAATTTGACAATTCATCAATTAAAATTATGAAATTAACAGTTTAATAATATTACATATTAAAAAATATAGACCACATTCGTAACTATAAAATGCTGAATTTAAAAAAATGTATTAATAGTAATGTTTATATTGAAAATTAGACTAATTAAAAAATATGAAAAAATATAAAATATATTTTACTTTACACTAGAAGATATTAAAATATTATACATTTGTCATTATCCTATCCTTCATTTTTCCAAGAATGAATTTTGTATAATTCACCAACAGACATGATTTTTGAAAAATTCACCAGCAGACATGATATTTAATGATAACTTCATTTCTTCGAAAACTCAAAATGAGTATTTTCATCTTTTAAAAACACATATATATGCATTTCTCAACTTAATAATCCAACAACTATATTAAATGAAGGTTCATCAGAAAAGGTGAGTGAACGAGAATAAGGTATCAGGCTACAGATTTTCATGCAAATTGGAAAACAAGAATTGCATACAATTGATTATTATTGTAGTTTTTTGTATATGTATTGTAATAACATATAAGCTTTGAATTTTACCTTTCAGATCAAGAAGATTCTGATATGTAGACGAGGATATCAATATCAAATAACAAACCGCTAACACCATAAAAGGTACATTAATGCCTATAAAATAAAGTTAATGTGTAAGATTATAATGATTTTCATGAATTTCTGAACATTTTTCAAATCTAGGCAGATTCTTGATTCATTTTTAAACAACATCACAATAGGTGTTAAAGTAAAGATAAAAATAGGATTTTTTTAAATGAAGTTCACGACAAGTTCTGTGAAAAATTAACATTCAAAGTAAGATTTGATTAATTTAAAATGCCAACGCAATTTTTAAATGGAAACAGAAACTTATTTTTACAATAATTTTCACGTACTAACTGAAACAATCTTTACAAATGTCACGCCCCGTTCTCCGCCCTTGTGGCGAAGTCCGGACACGCGACTATAAAACAATTAATTAAATGAAGGATAAAAGGAAAATTGTGGCTTAACCGAACGAAAGGATATTTTATAACTGAGTCTTAGTTC